>JAOTRH010058314.1:0-12864 GCA_034768845.1 Heliamphora exappendiculata
TTAAAATATTAAAATAAATAACATAAAATTTAACTTATTAATTTATTTAAGTTAATTTTAAAATAAATTAATTTAATGTAATAATAAATTATTATTTAATTTGTTATTTAATCTCACTCAATTTAAATATAAAAAATTAATCTCACCTCGTTATTAATTTTAATCCACTAATAATTCTATTTAATTCGATCCGAATTATCAAAGGAGCCCAAAATTCGTAAGCCAACTCACTCGGCCACAACTTCTATTAAACATGCCATTATAGAATAATTAACAAGTAATAGTTTCATCCCGAACCAGTACATAAAGTAGGACCCCAAAATAATCATTACGACCAGTTTGATTTGTTTTTATTCCTTTTAGACCTTTTTTTAAAAACTTTTGTGGTTTTGTTTTTCAGTTCATTTTACTGAGAATATTTTCTTTTGATAAAAAATAAAACAAGTTATACTAAAGATGTAAATAATTTAAAAAGGATACTGTCTTATTTTGATTTATTCTGATTTATTTTTTTATTATTTGGTCATTTTTTAGATAATAGTACCTACAATGTCTAAAACACTACGTGAATTATTGTATTTCACAAACATTAAGCCCCTGTTTGGTATATTAAAAAAATTTAATTTTTAAAAGATTTAACTTATTTAGAAAAAAAAAAAAAAAAAATAGATTATTTGAAATAATTATTATAGCAGTTTTTTTTTGCTTTTTATTAAAAATATCTAATATGTTTTTATTTTTACTTTTAAGTTGTAGTGTTTGGAAGATTGGTACTGTTTTTTTAATTTTTGTGAAGAGGGTTGATTTTTTTAATTGATAGTATTATAGTAATTTTATTTTTAAAAAAGTTAATGTATTTAAAATGTGTATATGTTTTTTTTCTTAAAAAAAAATTAAAAAAAGTTGATTAGTTTTTTTTTTATAATAAAAAGGTAACTTTTAAGTGATTCCAAACAGGTCCTAATATCATGATATCGTATGATATTTTATATTCTGTTAAGCCCTCAGAAATGCGGTGATTCTTGCAGTGTTATAAACAATGTACATAACATTAATAATTGTGAAAACTTTACAATTTGTCTTGGACAAAATATTCCAAAAACTATTTAAAAAATATTATAAAAACAAAATAAACAAAATAAAAAATAATAATTTCAAATAGGACATAAATATGCTTATTACATATATATATATATATATATATATATATATTTATATATTTACTAGGTAATAATCCGTGTCTAAAACTATTAAAAAAAAGAAAGAAAGAGATAGAAAGAAATAAAGAGATAGAAAGAGGCACTTGTTTATAGGAAAGTAGAAGTAATAAAATTTTAAAAAAATGTATTTAAAAAAAAATATTTTAACACCTTATAAATAAAAATAATAAAAATAATTTTCAACAATTAAATCACACTTCACAGCAATCTGAGGATGAAGCATCGTAACAATACATATATTTTGGAAAATCAGCACGGTTTTATTATATATATATATATATATATTCAACCTGTATATGTGTAATCTTTGTTCCTGGTTTTAACCGTGCGGCGTGGGCCAACTCTGCGGAGGGTGTTTTTCTTCGCAAATCTCTCTCTCTCTCTCTCTCTCTCTCTCTCTACAAATACATTTCACCAAATCTCAGCAGCGAAAATCTCTACGTCGTTTCTGTATCCCTCATCCCTCTCTCTATACGTTTCTCTAAATTCTCGATTTTTCTCAATCGATCGATATCAAATTCGTCACAAGTTTCTCAGTCGGTAAAACAATCGGACTCAATCGAATATAACAACCTATATCGATCCGGAAAACTCACTTTTTTCGATCCGTAGAGGTTCGATAGATGATTATTCAAATTACGCATTTATATGTTGGATGTAAATGGAATTTGTAAAACTGGGCGGTTTTTGATCTCTATCGGAGGGTAGAATTCAGACGGATGGTAATGCAAAGATTGACGAATGAATCGATGACAATTTGAAGATGCCAGGATTAACGCAGAGAAATGAGCATCAATTCAGTAACGCTATGTCGTCTTCGTACTCATTACCTTGTTCGAATGGATCAGTTTCGGCCAATGGATTCTGGTCGAAGCATCGTAACGATGTTAGCTACAATCAGCTCCAGAAGGTACTTTGATTTGTTTTTCTTTATTTGGGTATATGTTTATTACTTTGATTGTTTGAATAAATTGGAATTGCAGTAAATCATTCTGTTTTGTTGGTCTCTGTGAATTCTCATCGAATAGTTTTGATTTAAATTTGGATCTTCTAGTGTATAAAATCCAATTATGGTTTGCGTCTCAGGACTTTAGCTTGTGATGTAGTGTGATTGAAAGCTGGTGGTCTTGTTCTGATAGGATTTTGAGTGTACAAGTAATTAGATCCAATTTTGGATTTGCGTTTGCTCTTTATAGTGCAAGTCTCATGTCCAATATATGATAATTCGTTGCTTCCTTATAGTTTGTGATATGGAAGACTTACAATCTTGAACACAAAATCTTAATTGCCTATTTTCCTTTCAACCGTTTATGAGGGTGGCAGTTCTAGGGTGTTTTTATACCACTTTTGCCGTGAAGAAAACAGCATATTAATTCAAATGTGGACTTGAAGTATGTGAGGTTTTACGTTAGTGTGAACCTCTCTTGTGTTTTTGTATTTTTGCTGCTACGCGTCGCCTTAGTGTCCGAGGAAGGAAATGGTTACATGTTTTAATTATGTTGTCACTTTTTCTGTTTCAGTAAACCACTAACCAAATGAATCTATTGTTCTCTCCATAATTTAAGGCGTGTAACGACGATATAATGACAAAACTATCAAGTTATTTGTCATTTGTGACGTGGGTTGGGACTTGGGAGTGGATGCCCTGTGTTTTAGTTGCTCTTTTAATTTAGTTTGTAAATTGTAGCTAATCATTTACGATGTGACATCTACTTGCTTGTAGTTCTGGAGTGACCTGTCAGCACAAGGACGTCAGGAGCTCCTGAGGATTGACAAACAAGCCCTCTTTGAGCAAGCTCGTAAGAATATGTACTGCTCTAGATGCAATGGGTTACTGCTCGAAGGTTTCTTGCAGATTGTCATGTTTGGAAAGTCTTTGCAGCAGGAGGGAGCAGGTGGGCACCATCTTTGTAACAGACAAGGAGCCTCAAAAATTGAAAATGATGGTGATTTGGGTGTGATTACGGAGTGCCAATATGAAGTTCAAGATCCATTAGTTCATCCTTGGGGAGGCTTGACTACAACTAGAGATGGGACACTGACACTTTTGGACTGCTATCTGTATTCAAAGTTTCTAAAGCAACTCCAAATTGTACGTTGCGCCTTCACTTTACAGTTTCATGATCAGTTTCTTATTTCTCGTTTTCCCCATTTTCTCTTAACTCAATGTCCATTTGAGTCAGGTCTTTGACAGTGCACGTGCAAGGGAACGGGAGCGAGAATTGCTTTATCCCGATGCCTGTGGTGGAACAGGTCGAGGTTGGATCAGTCAAGGAATGGCGGGTTATGGCAGAGGGCATGGAGCTAGGGAAACATGCGCTCTGCACACTGCCAGACTTTCTGTTGATACATTGGTGGATTTTTGGTCGGCTCTTGGAGAAGAAACTCGGCAATCTCTTCTAAGGATGAAGGAAGAGGATTTTATTGAAAGGCTCATGTACAGGTGTGTGTTTGGCTATCTTTCTTCTTATTCTTGGCCTTCATTTTCCATTTGTTTTTACCCCTGTTTATTCCTGTCTTTTATATCTAACATTTACTTCCAAGTTAGAGGATTTACTGACAGCAATACATATGTATGAGAGATGGCTACGCCTGAGACTGAGAGCAATACCAAAGAAGACAACATATGTTTAGTTTTTAGATCACACTTTAGATAATACTCAAATTTTCCTTTCTGTTTTGGAGAAATCAATTCATTTGGGTCACGTTCCTTGTAAAGTTAAAGCTTAACTAGTTAATTTTCTTACTCACAAGCTGGCAAGTCAGTTGAGAAGGATACTACTCTTGGAACACCTTAAAACAGATGGCTTGAAAGTGGTGATGATGTGTGGATTGTAATAAAAGAATGGTGCAGATTCCCTACTGATTTTCGGGACAAACTTAATTTTGGTGTGATTATATTATGTGGAAAGAAAGAAAAGAGTTGTCAGTAGCTGCCACCGCCACATTATGAAGATGTACCAACTTACATAAGAAACTGTTAGAATTCAGTCAGAAATTCTTGAGATAGCGAGAAATACAGTGAAGTTTTGGGGGGATATCCTTGCAGGATTTGCCAAGGGAATTTACCTCCAGATTTCATATATACAAAGCTTTCTTCCAGCTGGAATTTGCTGAGACGATGATGCTGTTGCTTGAGCTTAATATCCCAAGGGGCTTCAAACCCTAAAAACTTTCCCGTTGAATTTAGAACGTTGAGGTCCAATAACAAGCAGCTACCATAACCTTTGGCCTTAGAAGATAAAAGTTTATACTGTTTAGAGTGAAGAAGCAGAATCCGTTGATCTCCGTTGATCTTATGCGTTACTGGATATGACAACTCTGAAGCCAAGAATAATATGTTCTCTGTGCCAGAAAATGGATTGAATCAAGTGCTAGTTTCACTTGAATGTAGCCGCACATCAAAATTGAACTGAAGTATTCCCTCCTTGGATCCTTGGAGACTTGTTGGCACCCGAGAGAGAAAGAATACCCTTTTTTGTCTATGTTTGACTTTTTTCATCTAAAGGATATGCTTGGGTTGCCAGAATCAAACATGGAAAACTTTGGACATTAGTCCCAAGTCTGAGTGTCAGTTCAGCAACTGGGATGAATAAAGCTTGGTCCTGCAAAAGGTCCTTTTCAGCCGAATAAAAATTGCTTCTGATTTAAATCAATCTGTAAATAGTATTGTATGGACAAGGATAAAGAAGATTTTTTTTTCTTGGGTGGGTGGGGGGTGGATAAGTATTGAGACAACTTTTGATTATTGATTTGCCAAGAATTCTGACAGTTAGTTTGGACACTTTCGAAACACACACACAATCCTAGAGGTTTTCTTTCTGACGGAAAATCAGTGATCAGAGTTCAGATTAACTGTAGTGTGGAATGCTTCCTATCAATAGATAAGGAAAGAGAGGATTCAATGGGAAAGGATAAAGTGGAGACCATCCTATAACGCCTAGATGGATATTGTTGAGATACAAGTAGGATATCTTTGAGGGTAAAAGAGAGAAAGAAAGTTTCTTTCCTCCAAATAGAAACTTTTCCTTTTGATGTGCATTGATAAATTGTCTCACATATGTCAATTAAAAAGACAAGTTCCACATATGTTGCTGGATCCATTCTTTAAGGTGCAGTTCCTATTTGCATGTATCATGTTCTGGCTCATTTGTACTTAATAAGATATGTGCTCATTTGCATATTAATAGATGAAGATATTCACAGCTAGAAAGAAAACATCCTGAAGATAATTTACACTACTTAAAAACAATCTATAAAACTTCACCCACAAAGAATCAATAGAGATTTTGCTACTTCTTTTGTTTAGTACAATGCAAAGTCTTAGGCTGCTGTTAGAAATTTTAGTTATTGATCAAACTATATTTTTCTTTTTCTTCTTATAATAATTATTTAAGGAAAGCGGATGCAACAACTTCTAAGCAAAGCTATCCTCTTTAGTGTAAGGGTCATTATGCCAAACCGTGTCCTCAAAGACAAACTTGGACAAGATGATTAAAACACTATCCCAAGTTGAAGACCTTGATGATGCACCCGTTGAATCACTCTTTTTCAACAAGGATGAACCTTCGTCAGGTACTGTTCTTGCCCTGGCAATTGAAGAATTTGATGAAGAACATCATTCCACTGGAAACTGATCAAGGCAATATGAGGCTGTAGCTGATACCGACCTTGAGTAATATGCATCCCCAGAAAATCTATTCAGTTTCTCCAATTTTCATTTATCTCAACTCAAAAATTTGTATAATTTCCCATTGTTGATCCTGTCAATCTGGGACGCTGGGGGTGCAATCCTAACCACTGGCTTTTCATGCACCAAGTAACAGGCAGCTTGCTGGTTGATCAGGTGGAGGGACCCTGGCATGTACTAAGGATATGTCGTAGCAAAGTAATGTAATAACACTGTTGGAAGAACAGTTCTCTTCTCATCCTCCCTTAGTTTATTGGAATTTCAATTTACATAAAGAATTGTGAGAAGGAGGTTAACAGGGTCATTTCATAATAAGATGGTATAACCATATAACTTTTTTATTAAATATTGCAGAAACAGTAAAGGGTGTCCTTGACACACACACACACACACATGTATGTATGTATTTTATATGTCTATTTATATACCCATTTGAGTATCTATCATGCATTGGTGGTATCTTAAGCAAAAGTCAGTATATTTGGCTGTAATTGGTGGTCTTTTTGTTGTTTCTTATAAAAGAAATACATTTCCACAGATACGTATCAGTGAATATAGTTTGAGGGTCATTTATGTCAAAATTACAATATGGTTTTAATATAAATAGTTATAGGAGCTAATTCTTTAGGTTAAGCTCTCTTATTTTTCTAATCTGTTACATTAACATGGTATCAAAGTAAAAATTTCTAAAAATTTAAAAAACGGAAAAAACTAAACTCTTTAACCCTAGCAACGCACCCATCGCCCACCACTGAGGCCGCCTTCATTCATTATAGTTGCGGCCGTTATTGTTGACGCCAGTTGCCGCTGTCATCGCTACCACAGCCGTTGCCGTCATCGCTGACCATAGCTACTGGCGTCGTAATCCACACCATGAACCATTATCACGAACTATCATCGCAACCCAGTCTTCAACCCTAGTCACGACCCAACTCAGACCGTTAACCACCGTTCCCACTATCATAGTCGACACTAGTCGCCGGCATTGTCATCAACAATGCCGCTAGTCATCTGCTCATCGTGAATCCTTATTGCGAACCATAATCACACCCAGTCCTTAACCATCTGCGATCCATCAAGCGACACACGAAACCTAACTCTCCGTGAGCAACAAAGCCAGGAGGTTGCTCTAAATAGGCCTCCTATTAAAGATCACTGTGTAATAATGCATTCTTCACATCTAACTGATGTAAAGGCCATGCAAACAAGGATGCAACTGATAAGAGAAGACAAACAAAAGAGGTACAGGTTTTTTTCAAGATAATTATGATATTTCATCTCTACTTACATAACACCGAGGTGATCAATCCAGTGGTAACAGTTATGGTAGAAGAAGTGGTAGTTCTTGAAGTAGTCGCATTGGTATTCTCGTGGTGGTAGTGGTCAAGTTAAATGTCCACTTCGTCATTGCTCTAAATCTAATTGTGGCTTGCTTATTCATACACGCGAGACATATTGGGATCTTATTGGCCGGCCTTCTCGGTTTGCCAATGCTGTGGCATTTTACAGTGTTCACTCTTCTTCCTCCTCTACTCCTATTGAGGAGAAGAATATCACTTTTTTAGAGGAAGAGCATTCTAAGTTCCTTTAGTAGGCGACTTTGCAGGCATCTTTTTCAGTTGCATCTCTAGCCTAGAAAGGTACTTTTACTGCTTGTCTTTCAACTTCTTCTACTTTTCGACCATGGGTCATCAATTCAGGTGCCACTGATCATGTGTCAGGCATATCTCAATTTTTTTCACCTTAAGTCTTTCTCATCTTTACCTCGTGTTACTTTAGCTAATGGTTCTACTAATTCTATTGAAGGCATAGGAACCATTCAATCTACTCCTTTCCATTCTTTATATTCTGTCTTATATATCCCTTGTTTTCCTTTCCATTTGATGTCTGTGAGTCAACTTATCAAAAATTTTAATTGTTATATATTTTTTTTCCAGATTCTATTGTCATTGAAGATTTGGTGACGACCCAAAAACAGATTTAGTGGAGAGGGGGTGGGGCCTATAGCTCAGAGGATTAGAGCACGTGGCCACGAACCACGGTGTCGGGGGTTTAAATCCCTCCTCGCCCACAACTGGCCCAAAAGGGGAGGTTTTTTCCTTTTGGGGGTAGGAAATTCATGATTGTGATATTTATGTAGTGTAGTATTTTTTAGGAAACATTAAAATTGATGAATCAAAATTCATAGGGATTTGAAGGTTTATTATTTTAGTTTAGGATATTCGTTTTATTTAACTTAGATCTTTCGTGTAGTTTGTGCTTTTCTTGAATTGATTTGTTGTAAATGTATAGTTCTACCCCTGGATAGGGGGTAGAACTCAAAAAAATGTCTTTTAGAATTTTCATTTTTTAATGATTCATTTCTCATTTATCAGATTTCAATTTCTATGGGGTGTAGGCCTCCCAAAAGATTATCGAGATGTGTCAAGATTTTCTCGAGCCGAACGTAGATTGGCCATCAAGTGCAAATGCAGAAGGGAGCTTGACTGAAGACCCACCTGTCGAGACACGTCGAGCAGGGACGAAAGTCGCCTTAATGATCCGAGGAAGACAATTGGCGAATGGCGTGAGTCAGGTAGTCTCTATTATTTGAACAATAAGGCGTCATCCGAGGCTTCTACACGCACATGTCCTGTTATTGCTTCTCCCTTTCAGATTCATTATTGTCTTGGTCACCCATTATTGTAAAACTTAAAGCTTTTAGTTTCTACTTTAAGTTCCATTTCAGTTTTAGATTGTAAGTCATGTCAATTGAGAAAGCATCATCGTGTTCTTTTTGCTTCCCGGGTTAATAAACCAGTGTTGAGTCCTTTCATATAAGTTCATTAAGATGTTTGGGGTTTTTGTTGTGTTACTCCCAAGTTAGGATTTCAGTATTTTGTTACTTTTGTGGATGATTGTTCTAGAGTTACCGGACTTTATTTAATAAAAGATCGTTGGAAATTGTTTTCTATCTTTTGTGATTTTTGTATTGAAATTCAAACTCAGTTTAATACTTCTATTCGTATCTTGCACAGTAAGGAATCCTTTATCAATCATCTTACTCTCACACTCCACAAAAAAATGGAGTAGTCGAGCGCAAGAATCGACATTTGATCAAAGTTTGCATGGACCCTCTTAATTCAAATGCTGTCGTTACCGCTTGTTTCTTAATTAATCGTATGCCCTCATCAGTTCCTAATGGACAAACTCC
The DNA here is from genome assembly GCA_034768845.1 of Heliamphora exappendiculata. Lineage (NCBI taxonomy): Eukaryota > Viridiplantae > Streptophyta > Magnoliopsida > Ericales > Sarraceniaceae > Heliamphora > Heliamphora exappendiculata. The sequence goes on from JAOTRH010058314.1 coordinate 9,104, forward strand.
TCACTTTATTCTTTTTTCATATGATCCTCTGTTTGTTTTACCCCCTTGCATCTTTGCCGGTGCTTGTTTTGTCCATCAAATTGCTCCAGATGTTATTAGAAAGAGAATAATGGAAAGTTTTATCCAACTGGATAGGCGAGCACACTTATTTATATTAAAACGAGGAAACATCATTACAACTACGCAACCACACACAATAATAATAATAATAATAATAATAAGCTACTACTAACACCCCCCTCAAGTTGGAGCATATAAATCCATCATGCCTAGCTTGTTACATAAATATGAGACACGCGAACCCGGTAACGCCTTAGTGAAAATATCTGTCACTTGTTCGCCAGTAAGAATATAACCAAATTTAACAATGCCTTTCTGATATTCCGCACGGATAAAATGGCAATCAACTTCGATATGCATCGTTCTCTTATGAAAGACGGGATTTGTGGCAATATAAATAGCAGAGGTATTATCAACCAAAAGTTTGGCCAATCCTAGAAGAGGGAAGTGTAATTCTGTTAAAATCTGCTGAAGCTACATAATCTCAGCAGTAGCTAGAGCCATAGCCCGGTATTCAGCCTCAGCACTAGACCTGGATAATACAATCTGTTTCTTGCTCTTCCAGGAGACCAAGTTTCCACCAATAAAGATAGAGTAACCAGATGTGGATCTCCTGTCAAAAGTACAGCCAGCCCAATTAGCGCCAGAGTACCCTTTCATGCCCATATGGTCATGATAAAAAAACTGGATGCCCTTTCCCGGGTTTTTGTGCAAATACCGAAGAATGCGTAACACCGCTTGTCAATGAAGAACACGGGGATCAGACAAAAACTGACTTACTACACTCACTGGATAAGTAATATCTGGACGAGTCATCGTAGTAAGATAATTTAGTTGACCCACTGTACGGCGATACTGGTCAGGGTCAGAAAGAGGCACTCTTTCTTTCGGTTCTAGTTTGACATTAGTCTCCATAGGTGAGTCCACTCCTTTAGCATTCATATAGCCTGCACCCTCCAAAATATCAAGAACATATTTCCGCTGAGAAATGAACACACCTTTCATATTCCTAGTTACTTCAATACCCAGGAAATATTGAAGTTCACCAAGATTTATTGTCTGAAATTTCGTGCCCATGAATGATTTAAGCTCAGCAATTCCTCCACTGTCACTACTAGTAATAACAATATCATCTATATAGACGACGAGTAATATGCATCATGTTGAAGTATGACGAAAGAAAACAGTATGATCTTTTGCTGATTGCTGAAGACCAAACTCTTGTGCTACGGAACTGAAACGACCAAATCAGGCTCGGGGAGACTGCTTCAGACCATATGAGGAGCGCTTTAAGTGACATACCTGATTAGGGGACCCCCCATGAGCAACAAAGTCTGGTGGCTACTCCATATAAACCTCTTCTTCCAAATCACCATGAAAGAAGGCATTCTTCACATCGAGTTGATATAAGGGCCACTGATGGGATGTAGCTAGCAATAAAAATAGACAAACGGAGGCCATCTTCGCAACAGGCGAAAAGGTATCAAAGTAGTCAAGGCCATAGGTCTGAGCATAGCCTTTGGCCACTAAACGAGCATTCAAACGCTCAAGAGTGCCATTAGAATGAAGTTTGACTGCATAGACCCACTTACAGCCAATCGCAGTCTTCCCAGGAGAAAGACTTACTAGGTCCCACATATTATTAGCCTCAAAAGTATTCATTTTCTCAATCATAGCCTTGCGCCAATCTAGATGAGAAAGAGCATCTACAACAGAGTAAAGCAAAGTATGCTGATCAAGGGTAGTAATACCTTACTGGACAGTAGCAGGTAAACCACGATAGGATGTAGTATAAAAGGGATGATCTCTCCAACTACGATAAGATTAATGTAAAGTAATAGGAGGATCACTTACCTGATCAGAGGGTGGATCTAGCTGAGGAGATACTGACTCGAGTAGAGGAGGTGTGGTGGAGCCTGGTGATACTAAGGAGTCGGAGGACGATGAAAGATTAGGTATCTCTGAGGCAGCAGGTGGAGATTCCACGGGAATATCAACCGGAGGACTAGTCACAGGAGAAGATGCCACTGGTAAGTCAGGAGAGGACGGATACAGCAGAATCTGATCTAAATCATTATCAACACAGGAGACGGATGGAGTGGCCGAGCCATAGAACGAAGTAGATTTAACAAACACCATATCTTGGGAAACAATAAATCGTCGCAAGTCAGGACTATAACACTGATATTTTTTCTCGGTTTTAGGATATCACATGAAGGCACACTTTAGTGCGCGAGCATCCAACTTTGTCACATTTGGTATGGTATCTCTCACGTAGCAAACACACCCAAAGATCTTGAGTGGTAAGGAACAAGGAATCTGCTGAAGAAGTAAAACTGATCAGGGTGTAGCACCATGTAGGGTAAAGGAGGGCAATCTATTAATAAGATAACATGCAGTCATCACAGCTTTACCCAAGAATACTTTGAGAACCCACATATGAAACATCAAGGGACGAAAACTGTTTTCAAGAATGTCTATCCTTTCTCTCAGCTACCCCATTCTACTGAGGTGTGTCAGGGTATGATGTCTGGTAAATAATTTCACGTGTATGTAGGTATGAACCCATCAAGCCACCAATATACTCACCTCCATTATTACTACGGAGAATTTTTATAGTTGTGCCAAATTGAGTGTGAATTTCATTGTAAAAGGCAGTAAACATCGTAGGTAATCCAGATTTCTTTTTTCATAAGATAAAGATAAGTAATGGGAGAATAGTCATCAACAAAAGTCACAAAATATCGAAAACCAAATAAAGATGTGACAGGACACGGGCCCCAAATATCTGAGTGAACTAACGAGAAATGACTCATAGTTCTATTATTCTGTCTGGACACATATGGCACATGCAAGTGCTTAGCAAATCTACACGACTCACATTTTAATTGTGTAACCTGACTTAAACTGGGACATAGTCTCTTTAAACTTGGCAAGGAGGGATGACCCAACCGACAATGTATATCTAATATCTGAGACGATCGCCCGGAGCATGCAATATCCAAAGTCTCATCCAGCACATACAGGCCACCTACTATCCGTCATCTACTGATAGTATTCCTCGAAGCTAGATCTTGAAAAACACAATGATCAGGAAAGAAAGTTACTGAGCAGTTCAGATCCCTGGTAATACGACTCATGGATAGTAAGTTAAACGGATTAACAGGAGTATGTAAGACATCAGAGAGTGTAATGGATGGAGATAGAGTAGTTATTCTCTGCCATTTCACCTCCAAAGTTCCTCCATGGGCAACAATCACTCCACTGTATGCAGAGGTCAACTGATAAGATGAAAAAGTACCTGTGGAGTAGGTCATATGAGCAGAAGTACCCGAATCTATCACCCATGATCTGGGGGTGGCTATACATGCAGCTGGATTACCTACAACTGTGGCGGATGGCGTATCGCCTGTGTTCCTAATCCGCATCTGAATGAACTGATCATATTCCTCCTGCGTCATATCTATAGTGTGCCTTTCAGCAGAAGGAGGAGGAACATCATACTCAGCCACTGCATTGGTCATAGAGGATGTAGGACGCCCATGTTGCTTCCAACACGAGCTCTGTAAGTGTCCTTGCTCTCCACAATAGTAGTAGGACCTGGTGTCACGGCTACCTCGACCTCTACCTCGTCCTCCATCACGGCCTCTACCCCCTCGACCATCATTGTGGCCGCCATCACGACCTCTACCACGAAAACC
>JAOTRH010058314.1:12964-51645 GCA_034768845.1 Heliamphora exappendiculata
CTACCTCGTCCTCCATCACGGCCTCTACCCCCTCGACCATCATTGTGGCCGCCATCACGACCTCTACCACGAAAACCACCTCGACTGCCGCCACGAAATGTCCCTAGGGCTGTATGGTCACTATGATCAGTAGTAGGACCACGAGGCTCTTCTCTATTAATCGCTCTGCTCATCCGTCGGAAGACCTCAGATAAAGATGGAATGTCAGACCCAGCCAAAATCTGAGAGCGTGCTGAGTCAAGTTGCTGGTTCACCCTTGCTAGGAAGCAAACTACCAAAAAATGCATCATCTGCTCTCTAAAAACCTCGTATTGGTTTGTAAAAAGGACCAACCGATCATAGTCATCTGCTAGTACTTTAAACTCCATGAAATAATCCGGAAGAGCGGTCTCCCTGTTGAAGCCAAAAAATACTCTGCATCACATCATATAACTTGGGCAGGTCATTAGTCGAGGTAAATGTCTCCTCGAGTATGGTCCACACCTTTTGAACAGTCGTTGCATTAGCCATCAGAATCTCAACGGAGGACTCCATTGAATTCAACATCTTACTCAGTAATCGTGCGTCATCTCGCTTCCATCTCTTATACTCATCAGATCCCTTCTCTGGAGGATCTTCAAACAAGTGGTCTTCTTTTTTCATGCCTTTAACTGTCAGTAATACCTTCTTTTTCCATAAGACGTATGTTTGCAGTCCAATCAACTTCGAATCCACCAATCGTGTGGATGATGAAAATACATTCGTGATTCCTCCTTGTTTATCAGTTCTCACTGGAGAATCCTCAACTCTTATTGAACTTTCCATCGACATCTCAATATTTCCATAGCAAATCTCAAGAAATCACGAGCAATCACACCAACATGCAATAAAACTAAATCACACCAATAAGCAATAAAACTAAATCACACCTTCAATCACTCATATCTGGACCGCTAAACACACCTTCAGTTCATCTCCATAAAACAAATACTACAGCAGCCCCTAGATCCTCAAACCAGTAGCTATGGTTTTGTCTTTGGGTTGTCAGAACAAGTAGAGGCAGAAACAAAGAGTCGGATAGGTCTTACACCAATCAGCTAGCAAGGAGAGAGGTACCGAGATAAGCTAGGGTGTCCAAAGTTGCAGTCGGTTGGACTGGAGAAGTGGAGAAGGGCTTTTGGCACTAGTATAGAGGAGAGAAGTGGAAAGAAGGAGAAGAGTTGCCGCCGGTGCTGGAGGGAGGCAGACAATCGCTGTCGGCACTATTGAAAGCCTGAAATGGCTCTGTCGGTGCTGGTGAAGGGCGTAGGGAGGCAGTTGGCACTGTTTGAGGCCTGAGATGGCCCTGTCGGTGCTGGTGAGGGGTTGTCGGCACTCGTGCAGGTGAAGGGGAGGTTCGTTGGCACTGTTGAGGGGTTGAGGGTGGTTGAGAGTGGCTATCGGGAGGTCGTCGGCACTGTTGTTGGGTGTGGTGAGGTCGTCGGCACTGTGGGAAGTCGTCGGCTGGGTTGTGTGTGGTTGTCGATATTGATGAAGGCGACAGGGAGGGCTGGTCGTCGGCACTGTTCAAGGATTAAAGGTGGCTTGGCAGCTGGGTGGCTATCGGCAATTGTTGGAGGCTAGCGTTAGGGTTAGGGTTTCATGGAGGCTAGGGTTTCATGGTGGTTCTGATACCATGTTATTAGAAAGAAAATAATGAGAAGCCGTATCCAAGTTGATAGGCTAGCACATTTGTTTATATTAAAACGAGGAAACATCATTACAACTACGCAACCACACATACACAATAATAATAATAATAATAATAATAATAATAATAATAAGCTACTACTAACACCACATACTGACAAGTTTGATACTCGAGCTTTTAAATGTATTTTCTTAGGCTACTCTCATACTAAAAAATGTTACCGGTGTTATAACCTTGCTCTTTATAAGTTTTTTGTTTGTCGTGATGTGATCTTCTTCACCCTATATTATTCTGAGAGACTCTCTACAGATGATCTTGTATGTGATCTTCTTCTTCTTGTTCTTAGTCTTATTTCCTTTAGTCCACCATTATCATCTAGTACTGCTATCGAACGTTTAAGTCGTCTTGACTTGTAGGTTTACACTCATTTCACTCATGTCTAGACTGTTCCTCCTGTCTCTTATGTTTCATCAATGGTCTCCTTGCGACTAGATCATCCTTCACCCCTTTCACCATCTGTTGTTGGTCTTTCAATTGCCGTTCGAAATTGTAAACGATCATGTACTTCATATCATATTTTTAATTTTGTTTCTTATGATTATTTATCCCCTTCCTATCACTCTTTTGTTGCTGCTTATACAAATGCTTTATCCCATTTTGGTTGGAAGCATGTAATGGAAGAAGAAATACTTGCATAAAGCATAATGATATGTGGGATTTAGTCTCTTTTTTCGGGCAAATGAGTTGTAGGATGTCGTTGGGTGTATGCTGTTAAAGTTCATTTTGATGCTACTATTGACAGACTCAAAGGCTTGCCTTAGACATTCACATCTAAGAATTTCCAGGTATATGCACCTAAGGATGAACTGAAATTCATCCTAATTATAATCTTAGGCATTCACAAGAATAAAATCTTAGTCATTCACATTTAAGGAACTCCACTCTAGAAATACACACCTAGGGATGATGTGGAATCCACCCCCAATTATCATTAAGAACAAAACTTTAAGCATCCGCACCTAAGAAAACCTAGAATTCCCCACTAACGATGAGTTGAAATCTACACCAATTCTAAAGTAAAGATCAAATCTTTATTCATCTATAATAATTAATAATCATGAATACAAGCTTAAAAGTACTTAAATAAGCCCTTGAAATCACAAAAAGATAAAATGAACAAAGAATAAACCAATCTTATCTAAACCATTCATATCTAACAAATCTCATCTAAACAAATTGTATCGAAACAAATCTATTGAATTAAATTGTAAAATAATAGAATTCAAACAATAACTTACAACTAGATATAAAACTGATGGGGATTACACGAGGCCTAAAATTCAGCACACGTATGTCAGATGGGGTCGAATGAAGAATTGATTTATTTGACTTGTTTCAATTAGAAAATTGATTTATTTGATTTGCTTTAATTAGGCAGAATATCAAACTTTATTTATGGAGGGATTACATTCTCTTTCCTCCTCCTTTTATGGTGGGATTTGATTTACTTTCTATATTTACAAATTTTATTCAGCCTATAAGTATGAGGTCTAATAATGTATTGAGTACGCTTTGAAAAAATAAGAATTGAGTCTTTTGAATTTATATTGTTAATTTTCTGTTCTTTAGTTTTTAGTTCTTTTATTCGCAGGCCGTTCGGCATCAATTGGTATCAGAGTAAGAAATCGATCCACGAAACTTAATCCCATAGTCAATTGCTTCATTATCACCAGTTCATCACTGTGTGCATTCGACATTTGGTCCAACCAACACCATCCGTGTAGCCCTCAACTTTACCTCGGCGCCGCCACCAGTTGCATCCTCCTCGCAGCACCACTGGCCACATCACTATGACGACATAGGGTTTCGCCACTTCCAGCCGCCGTACGCTAGAGTTGCCAGTCTCCATCGCGATTCGCGACATCTTACCTTTGCCGTCGCAGCCTATGACACTGCCGCCTCCGTCTCTGCCGTCGCACCCACCAACAAGGTTGAAACCTAGCTTCTCCTCCTCAGTTGCTCGCGTATTCAAAGAACTAAGCTTAAACCCATACTCTTGACCCAACCCGACCCCCTTTTTTTGGTTTTGGCCCAACTTCCTACCAACCCGACCCATTCCCCCTAAACCCAGGCTTTTAAACAGTCCATCCAAAAAACAAAAAAAACATAGCCTTTAATTTATTTTATTTTTCTCAAGCCTTTAAACCCATTTCTCAAAGCCTAACTCAACCCTAGCCTTTTTATTTAGACTTTTTTGCCTAACCTTTTAGTCTTTTGCTTTAGCTCCCTACTTCAAAAAACAAAACAAAAAAAACTTACACTTTGGGAACACCTTTTTTCTCCGAGCAGAACCTATGACTATCCATGATTTAGCTGACCATCAAGCTTCCTTGGAACACAGGGTTGATACTTTAGAAGAAAACATGACCACCATCCAAGACAATATGCGAGCCACGCAAACCCTCCTAACCAACTTCAAAGCCGAATTTGATGTCTTTGAGACAGCGATGCGTCAAATTAATATTGAGGCTCAAGTCCGTAGACATCAGACTGAATTTCACAAAGAACTCCGCCTCGAGGTTACTAATGTAGTTGTCCATCAAGTCACTCAATTAGTTGAATAAAGGTTTTCCAATAAGGACAAACATTTTGGCAAGAGATTGATTGACGGGGCTCCAATTGATTACCATACCACCATCCCGCCATTTGCCGCCGTCGCTTACCTATCCCTCTCGTTCCATCGACCCATTCCTCTAACCCTTCAGCCATCCCTCATTCACCTCAAGTCTATTTAGGACCAGAGGTTCTCGCTGCCCAAGATTGACCCCACTTGTTTCGCCTATCCTACCCCGAGTCAGATGATATCACTCGGAGAGTTAAAGTGGATGCCCCTTCATTCGACGGATCCCTTGATCATAGTGTTTTCATAGATTGGTTACATGTGTTAGAAGATTACTTTGATTGATATAGAATGACCGACGACAAAAGAGTCCTCTTTGCTAAGATAAAACTTGTTGGCTCTGTCAAAATTTACTGGCAAGGAGTACAGAGGGGCCTCATCCTCTTGGGGGAAGCGCCACTCACTCGATGGGACGACATGTACCGAAAATTGAAAGAAAAACATCTCCCTATGAGCCATCGCAAGCAACTAATGAACCAGTGGCTTAACTTGAAACAAGGTTCCTTAAGTGTAACTGATTATATTGCCAATTTTGAGGTATTAATATTGCGTTGCGAGGTATAAGAGGGCCAGTGGATTTGAGTCACTAGATTTATCAATGGGTAACGACCTGAATATCATAAAGACCTCAACATGCACTTTCCCCACACTTTAGAGGATGCTTATCGTTTAGCTAGGGACCTCGAAGGTTATCTTGGATTCACTAGTCATAGCAGACTTGCCTCACAACCTGGAGCGGCATTCCCCACTAGACCATTTGATCGATTCAAAGGAGGGGTACTGTTTCAAATTCGAGGGCCTTCACCTTCCCAGTCTCGTGAAAATCAACCACCACCCATAATTTCTAGAGGCCATTACAACCCCAATCACAGAAATCTATCTCAACCCAATGTGCCCAAGAACCAGGAATCATCCTTTAACCTTCGTAGGGGTAATCCACCTATCAAGTGCTATCATTGTTATGGCATAGGACATATCTCCGCGCGTTGCTCGCATCGTACCTTGACTATAGGAGGAGAGCCACAACACGAGGATGACCAGCCTCAAGTAGTTGAGCCCTTAGAACCCTGTGACCCTGGCCAGGAGATTGATGGGGGGGTGGCATCCCCCTAATTCTGAGCTTCATGTGATGCGATGTATTGTGGCTACCCCCGTCGATACTGACACTTGGAAGTGCACCACTATTTTTCACACTTATGTAAAGTGTGGCGATAAGATTTGTAAGCTCGTTATCGATGGAGGAAGCTCCATGAATGTGGTGTCCATATCGGCTGTTGCTAGATTGCAACTCACCCCCGAGCCTCACCCTTGACCATATCGAGTTGCGTGGGTAGATAAGACTTTTTTACCTGTTTTCGAGTGTTGTCAAGTACCCGTTCAGATGGGCCCTTATTTTGCTACCATTTTATGTGATGTCTTGCCTATGGACGTTGAACGTGTGCTTCTAGGTCGCCCTTGGCTCTACGATGTAGACCCCCAAAGCTTTGGTCGTGAGAATACATTTGTTTTCCTCCATAATGGGCAGAAAATCTTGTTGAAACTTGCTAAACCTAGTGAAATGGACAAGGTCACGACCGATAAAGCTTCATGCCAGGTCCTAAGGACGTAGACCTCACCTACTAACTTGTAAAGCGTTCGCCCTGGAGAGTAGGGACTCGAGCATGCTTATCGCCTTAGTATGCAAAGGTGAGATTCAGTTTCCTCATGACTTGCAAAATTCTTCACCCCTAGAGATTGGAAAATTGTTGCTTGACTTTCAAGATGTGACACCAGATGAATTATTGAATGAGTTGCCCCCTTTGCGAGATATTCAGTATGCTATTGACTTAGTACCTAGTTCGCAGTTACCTAATCTCTCACACTATCGGTTGAATCTTAAGGAGCGTCTTGAGATGAATCGACAGATTAGCGATCACTTAGAGAAGGGTTACATCCAGCCTAGCCTTAGCCTTTGTGTCGTGCCATCCCTTTTAACTTCGGAGAAGGATGGGTCGTGGCTAATGTGTGTAGATAGCAGGGCGATCAATAGGATCACCGTAAAATATCAGTTCCCCATCCCCAGACTTGACGACCTATTAGACCAAATGGCTGGTTCTCAATGGTATTCCAAAATTGACTTGCGTAGCGGGTTCCATCAAATCCAGATTCGACCTGGTGATGAATGTAAAACTGCATTCAAAACCCAAGATGGGTTATATGAGTGGTTAGTTATGCCCTTCGGGCTATCTAATGCTCCTAGCACCTTTATGAGGGTCATGACCGAGACTCTTCGTCCTTTCATAGGCAAGTTTTTGGTGGTATACTTCGACCATATTCTCTTCTACAGTGGTACTCGAACGAAGTACTTCAATCATCTTCGTCAAGTATTCAACATTCTCAGGTTTGTTAAATTATATGCCAATCTCAAGAAGTGCTCTTTTATGCAGACCTATGTTCTCTTCTTAGGATTTACTATTTCCGCACTAGGTGTCGAGGTTGATACCAACAAAGTCAAGGCTACCTGGGAATGGCCAGAACCCACTTCAATTCACGCGGCTCGTAGTTTTCATGGGTTAGCCACCTTCTATAGGCACTTCATTAAGGGTTTTTAGTACCATAATGGCTCTTATTACCGACTGTCTAAAGAAAGAAGAGTTTAAGTGGATAGTTGCTGCCGCTAAAGCTTTCGCTAAGATTAAGCAGAAAATGACTGAGGCGTCCGTTTTAAGGCACCCCGACTTTTCCAAGGTTTTCGAGGTCGTGTGTGACACTTCTGGGGTTGGTATCGGAGGTGTTTGGAGTCAAGAAGGCCATCCGATCGCTTACTTTAGCGAAAAACTCAATGATGGTAAATTACAGTATTCTACCTATGATAAAGAATTTACGCTGTGGTACCGTTGGCGGTATTATCTCTTGCCCCAAGAATTCGACCTGTATTCAGATCATCAAGCGCTTAGATATCTGCATTCACAGAAGAAGCTTAATGCTCGCCATGTCGGTTAGGTCAAATTCTTCCAAGAGTATACTTTTGGTTCTTAAGCATCGCGCCGGTGTTGAGGACAAACCTGCGGATGCTTTTAGTCAAATAACCGTTGTTTTGTAGTTTATGGATGTCTACGTCGTAGGCTTTGATCGGATGAAGGATGACTACCCCAGTTGTCTCGATTTTGGCACTGTTTTTCGGGCAGTTCTCAATGGCAACCGTCGTGAACATGTTGACTATATCATTAAAGATGGTTACTTATTTCGGGGGACTAGATTGTGCATTTTGTGTACATCACTCCAGGAGTTTTTAGTATGGGAATTACATATGGGTGGTTTAGCAGGACATTTTGGTAGGGATAAGACAACAGCCTCGGTGGAGGAAAGGTTCTATTGGCCGACTTTAAAACGGGACGTCACTAGGGTTGTATCTCAATGTCGTACATATCAACTTGCCACCGCTATGAAAAACAACATTGGTCTATACACTTCTCTTCCCGTTCCACACAAACCTTGGAAAGATCTTAGTATGAATTTTGTCCTTGGGTCACCTCGAACAGCTCGGGGCCACGATTCCATCTATGTTGTTGTTGATTAGTTTTTGAACATAGCCCATTTCCTCCCTTGCAATTATTCCACAGATGCCTCTCTTATCGCTAGATTGTTCTTCAAGGAGGTAGTGCGACTTCATGAGTTACCGACTTAAATCGTATCTGACCGAGATGTCAAATTTGGCAATTATTTTTGGAAAACTCTTTGGAAGCTTTTTGGCACCAATTTGAAGTTTTCATCTGCCTTTCACCCTCAAATTGATAGACAAACTGAGGTCGTTAATCGTAATTTAGGTGCTCTCCTTTAGTGTCTAATAGGCGAAAAGTTGAGTAATTCGGACTTATTATTGCCTCTTGCGGAGTTTTCTTATAACAGTTCCGTCAATAGGTTTACGAGTAAGAGCCCTTTTGAAGTTGTTCATGGTTTGACGCCTTGCCAGCTTTTTGACCTGATCCTTCTGCCACTCGATTCCTATCCTTATGAATCTGCTGAATCTTTTGCCCAACACATTCGTGACCTACATGTTGACATTCAACACAAGATTGCTTTAAGTAATGATACTTATAAACTTGTTGCCGATACTCATCGTAGGCTTCAAGAGTTCAATGCTGGTGACTATGTTATGGTGCACGTGCGTCCCGAACGTTACCGTAAGAACTCTTTCAAGAAATTGCTTGCTCGAGCCATTGGACCTCATCGCATTTTTCGTCGTTTGGGACCTAATGCATATTTACTTAACTTACTATCTACTATGAATATTAGTCTTATTTTCAATGCAGAGGGCTTGTTCCCTTACCGTGGCACATTTGAGCCTCCCATAATTCCTACTGGTATCTCAACACAGGGAGCCCCTACACCTCTATCACCAATGCCTCTTTGCCTAAATCCGCAGCTAGATCAGGTTGGCGAAGTCTTGGATGACGAGATTATTGGGTCTTTCCACGGTGGTTACCAGCGTTACCTTGTCACATGAAAAGGTCGCCCACTCTCCGATGCTACTTGGATTACAGATGAGGAGTTGCGGCGCCTTGCACCAGATCTTTTAGAACAGTATCGCAGTCACCACTCTTTGGAGTTGAGTTCTTTTCCGTCAGGGAGAAATGATGGGGATTACACGAGGCTTAAAATTTAGCACACGTATATTAGACAGGGCCGAAGGAATAATTGATTTATTTGACTTACTTTAATTAGGGAATTAATTTATTTGACTTACTTTAATTAGACAGAATTTTAAACTTTATTTATGGAGTTTTCTCTTTTTGTGGGATTTGATTCTCTCTATTCCTTTATGGTGGGATTTGATTTGCTTTCTATATTTAACTTATGTTTGGACTAGTTTTTCTAGGGGATTTTTTGCTTAAAAGCCTTTTAAAAAGCCTACTTATTTGGTCTCAGTTGGCTTTTTTCACATATTTTTATATATATTTTTTTACAAAAAAAGCCAAAAAGTCAAAAAGCCTAAAAAAAAAAAACGTAGTCAAAACATAGGCTTACAGATTTTATTCAGCCTATACGTATGAGGCCCAATAATGTATTGAGTACGCTTTGAATGAATAAGAATTGAGTCTTTTGAATTTAGATTGTTAATTTTCTGTTATATAGTTTTTAGTTATTTTATTCGCAAGCCGTCCGACATCATATTCCCTCCGCAGTTTGGTTAGTGGCATTTATGCAGGATTCAGTTGACTTTTTAAGTTGTTGTTGTACATATACTGGACTACGTAATAAGAATAAAACTTTATCCATCTTTTCTTTCAGTATTAAGTAATTATCGTCTTTTCACATTTGGATTTTGGAATTGGTTAAACCGGGCAGTTGCTTGGGTTTGTTTCCTATGCCGTTGAACATTCCTGTGTTCTTGTCCATGTACTTTTGATGTTCATGATTGGAAACTTTCTATTTAATCTGACAATGACCTGATGTGGAATGTTCTATTTTCCTATAATTTAATGCTTATATTGCAGGTTTGATAGCAAGAGGTTTTGTAGAGATTGCAGAAGAAATGTTATTCGCGAGTTCAAGGAACTAAAGGAGCTAAAGCGCATGCGAAGGGAACCTCGCTGCACCAGTTGGTTTTGTGTAGCAGACACGGCCTTCCAATACGAGGTGTGTTTCAACCATATGTATATACATTTTTTCTCGTGAGTAACCCACAACAATTATTTCTGGTGGTTTTAATGATCACTCAAATGTCAAGTACCTTCAAAATTTCTCAGGTGTCTCATGACACAGTCCAAGCTGATTGGCACCAAACCTTCAATGATAATGTTGGAACATGCCATTACTTTGAGTGGGCCATTGGGACCGGAGAAGGAAAATCAGATATTCTGGAGTTTGAAAATGTTGGTACGAGAGGAAGGGTTCAAGTGAATGGTCTGGATCTTGGTGGCTTGAATGCATGCTACATCACCCTAAGGGCTTGGAAAATTGATGGCCGCTGTACTGAACTTTCTGTGAAAGCTCATGCATTAAAGGGTGAACATTGTGTACATTGCAGGCTTGCAGTTGGTGATGGTTTTGTAACAAATACTAGAGGGGAAAGTATCAGAAGGTTCTTTGAGCATGCTGAAGAGGCCGAGGAAGAAGAGGTAATCAAGTACTGCAAGGCTTACTTTCTCTTGCACGTTGAAAAGTCATCGATACGTTTACATATGTGGGTTATATTTTCTGTTGTGATCTTTTTTCCATTATGTCCTATTAACTTTCAGGATGATGATTCCATGGACAAGGATGGAAATGAGCTGGATGGAGAATGTTCCCGTCCCCAGAAACATGCAAAGAGTCCTGAACTTGCTCGAGAATTTCTTCTAGATGCTGCAACTGTTATTTTCAAGGAACAGGCATGTTCAGTGTCCTGGCATTGCTTTACAATTGTGATGCTTTGTTTAGTCATTAAATTGATTTTAGTTTTGACGGTCTTCTCCCCTTATTTTCATTCTATCGATTGGGGTTATCTAACTCTTCTTTGCCTCCCCTCCCTGCCTTATAATCTTAGCAAATCGAACATTAGTCAATTAATGATCTGGCTAATGCAATAACGCCATATTAAAGAAGAGAACCTGATTCCCTATTGTAGACTTCTGCCTATAGGTGTGTTCCGACTGCGCATGCCCACATTTGTGCCATCTTAGTAGATAACTGACATTGCGTGAATTATTTCCAGGTCGAAAAGGCTTTCAGAGAAGGAACTGCACGGCAAAATGCCCATAGCATTTTTGTCTGTCTTGCACTAAAACTGCTAGAAGAACGTATTCATGTAGCATGCAAAGAAATTATTACGTTAGAAAACCAGGTAATAATTGTTTTCATATTTTAGGATAAGCTTTCAATTCTGGCATGAGGAAGGAGTCCTAATATTTTTTAGGGAGAAATCTGACTCCTGATTTTGTTTGTTTCTGCAGGTGAAACTTCTTGAGGAGGAAGAAAAGGAAAAGCGCGAAGAAGAAGAACGCAAAGAGAGAAGAAGAACAAAAGAAAGAGAAAAAAAGCTCCGAAGGAAGGAGAGATTGAGGAGCAAGGAGAAGGATAGGGAGAAGAAATCTTCTGAATCTAACCAAAGTCCTGTTGTTCCTGATGTTCCAACGGAGGAAGCGTCACTGAGTGTTGATGAGCAACAAAATTTCTTCAACAGGAGGGAATTGATCTGTGAAACGGGTGATATTTCCTCCAGGCCTCTATCCCTTGATGCTCAAGATGAGCAGCTATTGAATGGATCTATCATTGCATACCCGAAAAACCACTCTAATGACAGTCCTGATGGGGAACTTTCCAAGTTGGAAGATGGTAATGGTTTATTTACAAATGATAACTCAAAACTCTCTCCTCGAAACCTGAAAGTTCGGAAAGAATTTCAACTGGATCCAACTTTGAAATGGTCAGACAGGAGGCGATTTGCAGTTGCTTCAGAAATCGGGGGTATGGTTGGTAAATCTGAGCCTAGACATCATGATGATAATTTTAACATTTCCTCAAAGAGGGTGAATGGATTGAATAAACAGTTGCGAGGTAATTCCACTAAGTCAAACAATAGGAATGGTGGCCCTGGTCCCAAGTTTGGTGAGAGGTTTCAGTGTATCAACAGCCGGATGAGCGATAGATATGACTTCCGCGCTTGCAGCTGTAACCAGCACAATGACTACAAAGCAAAGGTGGAGACATCTGCCTCTATGAATAGGGTACATCGGGAGACCAAATCTGTAAGTATGTCAGAATATGCTTCGGATTTATCCAAGCCATATTATCGCGGTAAGTATAATCAAATGGACTACATCCGTGAGAATTGTGGGAGACCCAAGAGCAAGATTATCACTGGGAACACTTCTTTTATTAGAGATTCACATTTTAAGAAGAAGGTTTGGGAGCCCATGGAATCACAGAGGAAGTATCCCCGGAGCGACTCGGACATTGATGTTACATCGCGATCATCTATGTTAGAGGTTGAGGGTAATGAAACTTCTAATCTCAAGTCATTTGATGCCATTTGTTCTGAAGAAGTCATGGAAGACTCGGATGAAACCAGTCACAAGGAGAATTCTAGCCCCGGAATGGACAGAATCTGCCAGAGTGGATTTCATGAAGAAGCGAAGGCTCCTCCCTATTCAAAGGAAGCAGCCTATGAGGACGTCAAACTATGTTCTGTTACAAATTCATCCTCAAGTGGAACTTGTGATCCATCTATGAGCAGCACTTCCAATTCTGACAACTGTTCATCTTGCCTTAGTGAGGGAGATAGCAACACAGCCTCGTCAAACTCCCCAAATCCCGAATCCTTGTCATCATCAGATTCAGAAGATGCCAGCCAACATTCAGACGGAAGAGCAACTTCAGATTGCGTTCATAATGGCATCATTGAATGCCAGAAATCTGGAATTGAGAAAGAACAAATCGCAGAGGAAGGGGAAGCTTTTAGAAGCAGGACATCATCCAGGTATTCACCAGCCGGTGGAAAAAGTAATTTTCCCGTAAGTTCACCAACAAAAGCATCTCAGAATCTTGAGAGTGGAATAAGAATGAACGTCTGTTCAGGTTCTCCACATCAAGTCATGCTTCCACCAATTCAAAACCAGAGCATACCATTTCCAATATTTCATGCTCCTTCAATGGGTTACTACCATCAGAGTCCTGTTTCTTGGCCAGCAGCTCCTGCCAATGGATTGATGGCTTTTCCCCATCCCAACCACTATATATTCTCGAACCCTTTTGGATACGGTTTAAACGGGAATTCACCCTTCGTGCAGTACGATGTTCTGCAGCATCTGACTCCTCCACTGCTTAACCCAGGTCAGGTGCCTATTTACCAACCAGTTGTTAAAACCAATTGGCTGAACTCAAAGGATCAAACCAAGAAATTCATGCCTGGTGAAGTGAAAGAGTCGCTCAACGAACCTAACGTCGAGGGGGTTGTTCCAGTGAAACAACGTCCACTGGAAGAACCGCCGATTGGAGATGTTGTGTCAAATGGGAACTCCAACAAATTGTTCAAAGAGAATTCAGGCTTTTCCCTCTTCCATTTTGGTGGTCCCGTAGCTCTTTCAAAAGGGTGTGAATCGAATTCCGTGCCTTCTAAAGATGGCATTGTTGGGGATCTTTCTTCTGATTTATCGGTAGACCCTATTGAGGACGATTATGCTCGTGACAAGAAAGATAATGTCGAAGAATACAACTTGTTTGCAGCAAGTAATGGGATAAAATTCTCATTCTTCTGATATGGTATTCAAAAGGTGGGTGGGGGTGGTAATGGTGGTTCGGCAATTCAGTCCCTTTCCTCTTCTTATCGAGTAAGCGAAGATTGACTAATTTGTAATTCGGAAAAAACCAATAATCTTTCTCTCAGAAAATTTTCAGCATATTTTATGGCTTGTTTTATTCTGTTTGTCTCATTGTTTCTCCTAATGTAGAGAAAAGAAAAAAAGGTTGAGAGTGTCATAATGTTTGAAGGTTTTTTATATGAGGTGTGTCCTTTTTTATTGAATGGAGAATTTGTGGAAATGATATCTCTCTCACGTGCTCCCTGCAGAAGCAAAAAACCATTTTATGAGAGTCATTCCAGAGAATTTGCAATGATATATCTCACTTGGTGAGGATGGTTATAGCTGTTAATATATATTAAGTATTAATAATATCGTGTGGGAATGCCCACAGTATCTAATGTAGTCTCTCATTACTTAATAAATACGTGTGTATGTCTCACAATGAGAATACACTCTTTTTGTATTCTCTCTCTCTCTCTCTCTCCTATTCTAACATGGTATCAGAGAGTTACGAAACTCTAGCCACCATGAAACCCTAGCTACCACTAGTAGCAAAACCCTAACCCTAGCCGCCAACCACCAGAACCCGACCATCAGATAACCTTGTCGATCACCGTCGGCTCTCTTGAAGGCTTGCCGACCATTGTCGGCTCTGTAGGAGCCCTCATCAACCCTTGTAGGCCTCCTAGAAACCCTCGTCGACCTTCGTCGGCGACTCTAGAGCCTATGTCGACCTTTGTCAGTTCTTTAGCAGGTATTGCCGACCCTCGTCGGCTCTTTAAGAGGCATCGCCGACCCTAGCCAACCCCTCTAGGGGTGATGTCGACCACTGTCGGCTTGATCAGGGGGGTCGCCGACCCTCTTCAGCCCCTCCAGGGGAAACGTCAACCACTGTCAACCCTTCCAGGGCCTCCGTCGACCACAGTCGACCCTCTCCAGGACCTCGCCAACCTCTGTAGGTCCCTTCCAAGCCTTGCCGATCACTCCTCGACCTCCAACAGGTTCCTCAGCAGTTCGGTCAGTCTCTCTTTCCCTCAAAGTGATGTCTGCTGGTTCAATGATACTGTGAGGGTCTGGTGTGGTTTTTTATTGTACCTTCGTATGGATTGAGACGTGTATTTCGTGGTATTTTTGGTGCCTTTATTGGTGAATAAGAATGTCAGAGGATTTCGTAACCCGCGAATCTCAGGTTGAAGCTGGACGACAGTGTACCACAGAGGTGTTCTCGTCATCTATACGGTTGGTTGGTCGAAAACTTGATGGCGCCAATGGTTATGCTTTATGGAAGAAAAGTTTTCTTAAGTCGCTTCAAGGCATGGGGCTCGATTTTCACCTATTTGATGACCCTCCATCACAGACATCAGAGACCTTCCGAACTTGGACTCGGGATGATACCTGGATATTTAGTCAGTTGCTCAACTTGATGGATCCTTATGTTCAGACTTTGGTGGCCAATACTGATACTCTGCGAAAGATATGGTCCTCATTAGAATCGATCTATTCATCCACTAATGATCTCTTCCGCCTATATGATGTTATGAAAGGCTTCTTTCAGTCCCAATAGTCCGGGAAGTCTCTTCAGGATCACTTTATTCAATTCAAGATTTTAGCTGATGAGTTTGATTGTCTTCTTTCGTTCACGAATTAGCTGTCTCAGTTTCAGCAGCAGAGGTAGCAACTTTTGGTGGTGTGCTTCTTGGCCAATTTGGATTCCTAGTTTGACTCAACGAGTTCTCAAATTCTTGCTGGATCAAATATTTCCACTCTTTTCAAGACATTTTGCCCTGTGAGTCGAGCGTCCCGTTGGGATGAGTCTTGTGGTACTGGTACATCTTCTGTTGAGACCTCTGTTCAGTCCACTTTGGAGGGTTTTCATGGTAGCCGTAGCGGTCGAGGCCGCAGTTGTGGTGGTGGTAGAAAATCTGGTTGTGGAGGAAGTCGTGATAGTGGTCGTGAGATCTGTACGTGCTACTATTGTGAGATTTTGGGATACATTCATAGTGAATGTTACAAGCTTCATGAGAAGCCCCCACTGGTGGCCAATGCCATATCTGATTTCAGCCAGCAGGACTATATTCAGCCAAGTCCTCAGGGAGCATCCAACTTGACCAGACGAGTTGTTGAGATGACTACTGTAGAGTATGACCAGTATATGTATGGTCAGGTTGGACAGAGTACGAGTTCTTCTGAGGTACCAACAACCACCTTTGCAGGTAATCCTACTACATATGTAGCTACCCCCTACACTTGGGTTATTGATTCTGACACTTTTGCACACATGGCTGGATCATCGGGTATTCTATCAAATTATAAGCTGACCCCTGGTCATGCTGGTGTTTTGGTGACTAATGAATCCTCCTTAACTGTTGAGGGTTGTGGTGTTGCGACACCAACTCCTGTCCTTTCTTTATACAATATCTTGTATACTCATGATAATTCCTTTAATCTATTATCTATTAGTCAGATTACTACTTATTTGAGTTGCTCCGTGAAATTTTTCTTGATTCCTGTATTTTTTAGGATCTAACGATGAAGAGGATTATCAGTAAATGATGAGTCTCGGGGGGTTGTACCTACTAGATGCTGTTCCTGCTCAGGCGTATTATGCCTTGTCTTTTTCTGTCCTTGATATTCATTGTCATCTTGGGCACCCTAGTTTGTCGAGTCTTAAAATTGTTTATCCTAATTTAAGGTCTGCGTCTGCTATTGAGTGTGAGAACAACCTCACTCCAATGTGTGTTTCTTGGCTACCCTCCAATGTGCCTCACTCCAATGTTTTAGGAACAAGCCCTCAAATGTGTGTTTCTTGGCTACCCTCAACACTAGAAGGGGTATCAGTGTTATTGTCCTGCGCTCCGTCGGTTTTATGTCTCGGGATGTTACCTTTCTTAAGTTAACCCTCTTCTATTCTCCTTCTCCACATGTTCTATTTTCGAGTCGTGAGCCACCTCCCTCCCCTCTGTCTGTCGATTTTTTGATCTCTTGGATTACTACTCATACTCCTGCCGCATCTTTTGAGCTGCTCTTGGCGCCACCTCCTGCAACCTCGCCCTCACGTGTTCCAACTCCTGCTAAGCCAATTCTCTCATTGGTTGATCCGCCGGTAAATAAGCCCTCTACTGCTGTTCCTGGTAGTGTTTCAGAGGCTCTCTCCCATCATGGTTGGCGTTCTGCTATGTTAGAGGAAATGTCTGCCCTGGATAATAATGGCACTTGGGATCTTGTTTCTCTTCCTGTCGGGAAGCAGGCAGTTGGCTGCAAATGGGTCTACACTGTAAAGGTGAATCCTGATGGTTCTTTGGCTCGCTTGAAAGCGCGCCTTGTTACAAAAGGTTATGCCCAAACTTATAGCGTCGACTATTTTGAGACTCTCTCTAGTTTCTAAGATGACTTCCATTCGCTTTTTTCTTTCTCTCACTGCCACTCGGAATTGGTCGCTTTATCAGTTGGATGTCAAGAATGCATTTCTCCATAGCGATCTTCAAGAGAAAGTCTATATGGAGAAACCTCTCGATTTTATTGCTTAGGGGGGTCTAATCTTGTGTGTCGCTTTTGTCGTTCTTTATATGGTTTAAAACAATCTCCCTGGACCTGGTTTAGGAGGTTTAGCACGACGGTGCAACAGTTTGGTCTGTGACAGTCAGACAAAGATTATACCGTGTTCTTTCGTCGGACTGATGCATGCCGTATTTTTCTCGTTGTCTATGTTGATGATATTGTCATCACTAACGATGACCGTGTTGGGATTAGTAGCCTGAAGGCCTTTCTATAGACACAATTTCAGATTAAAGATCTTGGGCACCTGCGGTATTTTCTGGGGGTCAAGGTGGCCAGAGGTAAGCATATGATTTTTGGGTCTACAGTTCTGTGATCGGGGTCATTTTTCGTACCGAGGGCTATATTGATGCAAACTAGGCAGGATTCTCGATTGATAGGAGATCCACATCAGGGTTCTCTGTCTTTGTTGGTGGGAACCTAGTATTATGGAAAATCAAGAAACAAGATGAGGTGTCGAGGTCTAGCACTGAGGCGGAATACAGGTCTATAGCGTTGGCGACGTCCGAAATCATGTGAGTTCGATAGCTTCTCACTGAATTAGACAAACTGCCTATAGGTCCTACCAAGTTGTAGTATGACAATTAATCTGCTGTCTACATCGCTACTAATCCAGTGTTTCATGAGCGGATTAAGCACTTCGAGATCGACTGTCATTTCATCCGCCACGAGTATAAAAATGGCACTATCAATTTTGGCTTTGTTCGATCTGGTGAACAACTTGCTGACTTGTTCACTAAGGTACTGCCTGGGTCTCGTGTTCACTACATTTGTAACAAATTGGGCACGATTGATATCTATACTCCAACTTGAGGGGTTGTTAATATATGTTAAGTATTAATAATATCTTGTGGGGATGCCCACAGTATTTGCTGTACTATCTCATTACTTAATAAATACGTGTGTATATCTCACAATGAGAATACATTCTTTTCGTATTCTCTCTCTCTCTCTCGCTCTCTCTCTTATTCTAACAATGACAACGATGGTGGTGGTGGTGGTGGTGAGAATGATGGTGATGATCAGGTCTATTAAAATAGTAGTGTATATTGGTAAAATAATTTTTTAAGTATCAATCAAACACCAAACAAAAAATGTAAAATATTTATGTTAAAACAAACAGAGCCTTAATTCTATATCTCCGTTGACCTACATCTAGGTTTTTATTTATTTATTTATTTTTAATATATTAGGATGTTCGAATTATTTTTCGTGCACTTGTCTAATTTTGAAGAATCAATCTCTTCATCCATTAACATGGAGGTAAGTGAATTTTCAATTAAAATCAAGACAAAATTTTGTGTGAATATTCTAAACACAATTTTGCCCTCGGTGTTTTCATTTAGTATTTAGTATCTGGGTATTG
Source organism: Heliamphora exappendiculata (assembly GCA_034768845.1). Lineage (NCBI taxonomy): Eukaryota > Viridiplantae > Streptophyta > Magnoliopsida > Ericales > Sarraceniaceae > Heliamphora > Heliamphora exappendiculata. The sequence continues at coordinate 31,498 of JAOTRH010058314.1, forward strand.
ATTTGCAGACACATCTGAACAATTTGAGTCCTTGGCACCCATCTCCTTCAATAACTAGGTTATTGCAATGTCACAAAAACAAAGACAACAACAGAAAGCTCTTCAGCAATGCCCTGGTTTCCTCCCAATCTTATGAAGCACTTGGATTAAGAGAGAATTGAGAATAGGGAAGGTTTTCATATTGGGACCAATAGTAAATTTTGGAGTATTATGTTTTAGTTTTGCAAAGAATTTTTTTGACTTAACTCATACGTGTGATTTCTAGATGGTTGCAGGTATGCGGATTTTCTTTTCAGGTGTTTGTTATAATTGAAATTATAAATTTATAAATTATAATTAAAAAATAAAATTATAATTTTAAGTAAAAAATTGTTAATGTTAAAGTTATAAACTTATAGTTTAAAATATTAAAATTTATATTTGTTAATTTAGAATAAAAATTATAAAAATAATCACACTTGTTTGATTTTTTTTAACTCTTTATTGAATTGCAAACTAAAAATTAAAATCCAAGCACTAAAAAATACCTTTTTTTAAAAGAGGTTCCAGTTTTATAAATGTGAACCAGGTATAACCACAAAAAGAAAGAAACAATATCCAAATCAACGCAAATGTTTTATTAAGAGAATGCACACAAAAATATAAGTAAAACACCACACACAAGTTTTTAGACAAGAGGCATCATTACACAAGTATTATGACTTTACTTTGACATAAAGGCTTTGTTTGACAATTTGGTTTGAAGTTAGTTTTTTTTTTTTAAAAAGTCACTTTAAATTTAAAAAATTAAAAGTTCATTTGTAAGAGATATAAGGTGACTTTAAGTCAAAAGAAATTTTTTTGCTTAAAATTACTATAACTTTACAAAATTTATTTTTGGATAATTTTATATTCAATATAAATTTTGTATGATAGATTTTAACGAGTATATTTTAAAAATATAATTCTTATAAAAATTAAATTTGCATAATAAAAGTTATGATGTTTTTAAAAAATAAAAAAAATTTCATATAAAAAGCAAAAAGATTAAAAGTTTTTGAGTTGAAAAACGAAAATTTTTAGCATTTTGAACCATAAATAAAAAGACAAAAACCCTAGCTTTAAACCGACTTAAAATTGATTGCCAAATGAGGCCAAAATAAAATAAATCAAAATAGATATTTACATAACACATGATCTTGGAAACAAAGTAGATTAACTTTATTCCAACTCATACTTATGCACACGACACATTATTTTAGATGATTGCACTAGTTGAATGCATTACATTTAATTTTTGCACATTAAATTGAATTCTGATACCCAAAGTGCATTAGCTCCCATTTACAGTTGGATTTGATAGTAATAGCAAGAAAAATTGTTACCCTTTTTTGTGGGAAAATTATTACAAAGTCCAAGACCAATGGTCAATTGCACATTAACGGAAGGCCTATCATTAATTGTATGTGTCCTACATCAACATGTAACTTAGATCATCTAGAACCACATAATATCAAACTTTTAGTCTAAATTACACGTTAAAGTATATTAATTTTATATCAATATACGACCGAGATCATTTGAAATCACATGATATCAAACTATGTAAAAATTACATGTTAAAGTGTATCAGTTGACATCAGTATATGACTGAGATCATGTAGAATCACATGATACCAAATCATATAAAAATTACTCTTCTATGTAGGGCCGATAACACTGGTTACCTTACTTAGGTCACTATCTTGAGTTGAGGGAAGATTGATAACAAAAAGATACCTTGATTTCAACTTGGAAAAATTTCCTCTTCAATTATATCATCAAAGGCCCTTGATCTTTAAATATTAATCCAAAACCCTCTTGTTTTAGAATCATGTTCACTTCAAATCCTGAGAAAAATCGGTAGAGGGAGTTGTCCCCACTTGGAGGCAACAAGGGAAGCATATCCACAAACAACACAGTGGATTACCAAATTCATTTTATTTTAGTGTTTGGCTTGTCTCAAATCCAGTAATGCGTCGGACTAGTCCAGTTTAGTTTATTTTGGTCCTAAGATGAACTTATTTTGATGATTGAACCTGCTCATTTTATTATTCATTCTTAATGTATACATCATCTATCTAAAAAATCAAATTAATTAAATATCGTTAAGTATCTGAACAAATTATATTTGTATTAAAAAATAAACTGCGAAGTACCCATACTGTTCATTTTCCAAATAGGAATGTGACATTATGACCCTTAACGGTATTAATCCTATCAATTTGAATTTTAATAGAGATTATCTACGTACTAAATATAATAAAATGAACGGCTCAAATCATCAAACCGAACCTATTTTAGTTCAAAATAGACAAATTAGACATGTCCAGTGCATTGCTGGACTGGAGAAAACCCAGTCTCTTTCATATTCTTCCAAAGAAAAAAAATTGATTATTAATTATTACAAGATGATTCTTTTTGAGAAATATGAAAGGTTGTACAATGGCGAAGGTCATGCGCTTGTGTAATCTATTTTATTTTTGTACAGGGTGACCCGTAAATTCAATTTATAAGATGGGTTGAATTTAGCCTGAGCAAACCCGTCAATGATTGAAGAGCTGCAAAAGGGAACAAATGTGAACTGACTGGCAGCTCATTACCGAAAGCCACTCCGATGATAAAGTTAGAAATATTTTTAAAATAAGAAATTGGGAAGAAAGTAAATTGGCAGAGTTTCTCCTAGGATTATCTGATTAAGCATACCTTTGCCCATGTGAGACTTTCTTTTTTATAGTGAGATCAACGAGCCTTTTTTCCTAGACCTCATGATGATTTTAGCGCCTCACACGCCACTTTGCAAATCGGCTTTGCCATGCCTGCCCTTACGAACAGTGATGTCATGGGCAGGGGCGGAGCTAGAACTTGTGTTTAGAGGGGCGTATCAAAAATAATAATTGTATTATTTTTTAAAATAATTAAAAAAATAATTATGTCAAAGGGTTATTAAAATATTTCTCTTAAAATATTTCTTCATAAGTTAAAATTTAATGGTAAAGCATATTGTTAGGACTTTTTTCTTAAGGATCTTTCTCCCAGTTTTGGCAAATCTGTGACATAATCTTTAATATTATCTTTTTAAGTTATTATTCTTCGATATGATGCACTTTTTGTGTTAAAAGCTTTTTTGTAGAGTTGAACAAGAAAGATGTAATCAATGGTTCCCAAGTTATGACCTTTCTGCAACAGTTGTTTACTCATTGACTGGTATGACCGCTCGATCGGTCTAAAAATCGCTCGAGCGGTCAGTCTCGAGACAATATTATGTTTTTAGTAGGGTTAGCAGCCTTTTAGTTATATATATCAGTTTAGGAAACTTTTAGGTGTTGAGCGTTTTATGAGTATTTTGGTGAGACGGCTACTGATCTGATGGAGAGTTCTTTTGATCAAGATTTGACGATTCCATGACAGTTTAATACATTAAAAGATCGTCATTTGATCATCATCTTCATCATCGCATTCAGTACTTGAGAGGAGTCTCAAGTGATTAAGTCCGTAGTAGAATTTTTTCGGCAAACAAGCGCAGAATTGGTCCACGAGAATTCAACAAGAAGACGAGTTGCATTAGGTTGAGGATTCAACTGGGTTTTGTAAGACGTTTCTTGTAATCAAAACCTTTTTAGTTCTTGTTTTTCTCAAATTAGGATTAGGCCGGTGATTTTTACCCTTATCGGGGTTTTCCACGTAAAAATCTCCTATCTCATCGTGTGTTGGATGTTTTATGTATTAGTGTAGTTTTTATTTCATTGTTGCATATCAAAACTAGTTTTTTCAATTGGTATCAGAGCCGGCTTTTACTTGATCCGTATTCCTTTGTTTTGATTTGCATACATGGAGTTTTTAAAAAAAGGGGTATTCACTGGTAGACCTCTTCTTCTTGATGGGTCTAATTACCCGTTCTGAAAAGTTCGAATGAGAGCTTTTCTTAAGTCCATTGATGAGAGGGTTTGGTTAGCCGTTACTGAGGGGTATAATTATCCAACCATGACTGTTGATGAGAAAGTGTCATTAAGTCATCTGCTAAATGGGATAGAACTGATTTTAAGAATGTCGGGTGAAATAGTAAGGCTATAAACGCTATCTTTAGCGGGGTCACTCAGGAGGAATTCCATAGAATAAGCACTTGTGGGTTGGCTAAAGAAGCGTGAAAAATATTAGAAATCACTCATGAAGGAACGCAAACTGTAAAAAACTTCAAAACTTCAACGTCTGACCACTAATTTTGAAACTCAACGTATGAAAGAAGATGAGAAGTTTGATGATTTTTATGCTAAATTAAGTGACATAGCTAATGCTTTATTTAATCTTGGTGAAAAGATTCCTAATTCAAAAATTGTTAGAAAAATTTTGAGATCGCTTCCCGAACGCTTCCAACTAAAAGTCACTACAATAGAGAAAAGTAAAGACATTGACTTTATTATAGCAGAAAGCTTGGTTGGAAACTTGCAACCGTATGAGCTAAATTTTCAAAATCATAAATCTTCAAAAAATTTGGCTTTCACTTGAGCTCAAGGGTTTGCTAGTGATTCTGATGATGATTTTAATCCTAAGATGATGGTCATGTTTATCAAAAAGTTAAAAAATTTTTAAAAAAACAAAAAGCCAAATTAGGACGATAAATCTCAAAAACGCTTTGGGAATGACAAACCTAAGAATGGTCTAAAAAATTTTGACAAAATGGGGCAAAAATCTCAAGGTTCTGGCCTCCAGTGTTATGAGTGCAAAGGTCTTGGGCATATTGCTCAGGAATGTCTAAACAAGACGAAAAAGAAGCAAAAATTATTTTCTGTAACTTGGGATGATGAAAGCGAACCTAAGTTGAGTGATGACAATGAGAATCAGTATGCTGATAATAACATTATTGCCTTTGCTGCTTCTGTTCACTCTGATGCTAGCGTTAATGATATAATTAAACTTGTGAATGAAGATGAGAAATAAGAGGATAATGTCCAAACTGCTGAAGGAGAAGATAGTGACACTCTCCAAGTAGTTTAGGATGAGCTGTACAAGCAGATGTATGCGTTAATAAAAAAATATGCCAAGCTTGCTTTTCAACTTAAAACCTGTGAAAGTGATAAAGAAAAACTTGTGCAAGAGCTTCTGATGGCTCAAGTAAAAGAAGAAGATCTAAAAAATGAATTGAATATCTTGTGCATTAACTTGAAAAACTGTAAATAAGATAAAGAAAGGTTTATGCTATTGAATAATGATGAGTCTGCTAAATTGTTTGAGTTAGAATGTCATATTACTGATCTTGAAAAACAATTGAATTATGCTAGTGCTACTCTCAAGCGTTTGGAATGCAGGGTCACGTGCTTTGGATGAACTTCTTGGTGATTAAAAGGCAACTTATGACAGAGCAGGCTTAGAATTTGCTAGTACGTCAAATCAATCCACAGGGAAACAAAAAGAACAAGCAACCCCGAAATTTGTGATAGCTAAGCAGGCAGATGAAGTGAAAGAAAAGAAGGAAGTGATTTTTACTAGAGTAAAGACAGAAGGAACAAGTACAATAGGTAAGGCCACCTTACAACGTGGTAAGGTAAGAAAGCCTAACTCTTTTCCTATTTGTCATCACTGTGGTATTCTGGGTCATATTCGTCCTTATTGCAAACTCTTACATCGAATGCCTATAGCTGATAAGAAGTTTATTCCTATCTGTTATTATTGTGGAGAGAGAGGTCATATCTAACCACATTGCTTTAAATTGCATGACATGACTCATTTGAGTTATCCTATCCCGTTTCGCAGACCGTCCTTACCCAATGCCCCTAGAGTACATGTAAAAGAGTCTGCACCTGTGAAAACTAGAAAAGTATGGGTTCAGTCTAAAGATCTGAAAGCTTATGTGATTCAAACTACTATGAGAGCTAAAAGTTCACATATGCGGTATCTTGACAGTGGTTGCTCTCGACACATATCTGGGGACAAGTCCTTGTTTGCCACTTTAGAGTCATATAATATTGGGATGGTGACTTTTAGGGATGAAAATTTCACAAAAATCATAGAAAAAAGGCACTCTTTCTTCCCCTGGACTTCCAAAATTAGAAAATATTCTTTTAGTTGACGATTTAAAGGCAAATCTGTTAAGCATAAGGCAAATATGTTAAGCATCAGTCAGATGTGCTATACTCATCGTAAAGTGCATTTTTCAAAAGATAATTGCATTATTTTAGATAAAAAAGGAAAAATTATTATGCATGGTGTTAGAACGTCTGATAATTGTTATGGCATTATTCCTTTAAATGCTGAAACTTATAATTCTGTCAAAATCAATTATGCTGAATTGTGGCATCGGAGGCTTGGACATGTCAATTACAAGGATCTCACTAAGATTGCCAATAAAGTGCTAATCAGAGGAATTCCAAAGTTGAGAAGTCAATTGAATCGTGTCTGTGGTGCGTGTCAGGTAGGTAAACAGACCAGAGTTTCACATAAGAAAACTGATAGTTTAGGCACCAAAGCTCTATTGGAGTTGATTCACATGGATTTGATGGGACCAATGAGGCTTGAAAGTTTAAGAAAGAAGAAATATATTTTTGTGGCAGTGGATGATTTCTCTCGATTTGCTTGTGTAAATTTTTTGAGAGAGAAGTTTGACACATTTTTTATTTTCAAAAATCTTGTCTTTAAGTTTCAAAATGAAAAACCCAAGTTCCACAATTCTGTTACCCGCGTTCAGTCGGATCATGGTAAGGAGTTTGAAAACTCTGAATTCACTTCATTTTGTGAAGAGTTGGGAATACATCATGAATTTTCTGCACCGAAAACTCCTCAGCAAAATGGAGTGGCTAAAAGAAAAAATCGAGTTCTTCAAGAAATGGCATGGGTCATGTTGCATGATAAGAAGGTTTCATAATATTTTTGGGCAGAAGCGGTGAATACTGCATGTTACATAATTAACCGTGCCTACCTGAGATCAGAAACTCTTCACATACCCTATGAACTCTGGAAAGAAACGAAGCCGAATGTCAAGTACTTTTGGGCTTTTGGTAGTAAATGCTACATCTTTCGAGATAGAAAACAACTAGATAAATTTGACTCATGTAGTGATGAGGGGATCTTTTTAGGCTACTCTACAAATAGTCGTGTATATAGAGTTTCTAACAATAGGACATCTACTGTTATGAAATCTATAAATGTAGTTATTGATGATGAATCGATTTTTACACCTGTTGATACTAATTTTTCTATTTTAAGCACACTCGTTGAAGAACCAGAAGCTGAAAAAGTTGAAAGTTAGTCTACACTGAAAGTACGTGAAGACCCTACCGAGAAGACTCCCACAAGTGTGAAACAGGGAACTCAGGTGCAAGAACTAAAACCCAAGGGTTCTAAAAAGAAAAGTTTGAAACCCTTTGTAAGGGTAAAACTCAATCATCCAGTATCTCAAGTTCTTGGAGAAGTCACAGATAAGATGTGAACTCGGCGTCAAATGCTGGATGAGGTAGCTTATATGTGCTATGTGTCATTAATAGAACCAAACAATGTCAATGATGCATTACTTGATGAATGTTGGACTAATGCCATGCATGAGGAATTAGAATAATTTGTTAGGAATAATGTGTGAGAACTAGTCCTTCGACCCTCTGACAAAAATATCATTGGAACCAAATGGATATCCAAGAATAAAACAAATAAATTTGGTGAGGTAATTAAAAATAAGGCTAGATTGGTTGCACAGGGTTACACTCAGGTTGAAGGAATTGATTTTGATGAGACATTTGCCCGAGTAGCCCATCTTAAGTCCATTAGAATTATTTTTGCCATAACTTGTAAGTTTCACATCAAATTATTTCAAATGAATGTTAAAAGTGTATTTTTTAATAGTAATCTTAAAAAAGAGGTATATGTTGAACAACCTAAAGGGTTTGTTGACCTGTCTTTACCTAATCATATTCTGAAACTGAGAAAAGCTCTGTATGGGCTGAAACAGGCTTCCAAAGCTTGGTATGATAGGCTAACCTCATTTCTGTTAGAGAAAGATTTTTCTAGGGGTGGCATTGACAGGACTTTGTTTATTTACACTCAGACCCATGACATTCTTATAGCTCAAATATATGTCGATGACATAGCTTTTGGGTCTACTGATGACACACTTGTGAAACAATTTTCAAAAGAAATGAGCACTGAATTTGAAATGTGCCTAATGGGTGAATTGAATTATTTCTTAGGGCTTCATGTCAAAAAGTCTGAATCTGGGATGTTTATTTCTCAATCCAAGTATGCTAGGAATCTAATCAAGAAATTTGGTCTAGAAAATTCGAAACATGCACGAACTCCTATGAGTGCCACCACTAAGCTGTCCAAAGATGAGTTTGTAAAACCTGTTGACCAGACCATGTACTGGAGTATGATAGGGAGTTTGCTGTACTTGACTGCAAGTCGCCTTGACATTGCTTTCAGTGTTGGGATATGTGCTAGATATCAGACGAGTCTCAAAGAGTCTCATTTGTAGGCAGTTAAACGTATCATCAAATATGTGAATGGGACTTTTGAGTATGAGATTTGGTTTACATATGATACAACTATTGATATCGTGAGTTTTTTTATGCTGATTGGGATGGGAGTGTCGATGATAAAAAAAAGCACATCGGGTGGGTGTTTTTACATAGGAAACAATCGTCTCCTGGCACAGCAAAAAACAAAATACCATATCTCTTTCTACAGTTGAAGCTGAACACATAGCAGTTGGGAGTGGTTGCACTTAACTTCTATGGATAAAGCAGATGTTGTCTGATTACAGTTTCGAACAGGGTCCTATCGTGTTGTATTGTGACAACACCAGTGCTATAAACTTCTCTAAGAACCTTGTTCAATATTTTCGAACTAAGAGTATTGACATTCGTCACCACTTCATTCGGGATCTTGTAGAAAATGGCACAGTTGTTCTTGAGCATATAGACACCGAATTACAGCGAGCATACATTCTCACTAAACCTCTTGAACATCCTCGGTTTGAGTTTCTTAGGAAGACCCTAGGAGTCTGTCTTGTCGAGTAAAATTTTTTTTTTAAAAAAAGGGTCTGGACACCTTGCTTGAAGTTTTAAGTACCTTTCTGTATATCTATGTATTTGTTTGTTTGCCTTGGTTGAACTCACGTCCGGAGACTTGCTGTTTTCTGTGGTTGTATTGGTCCTCTCATATAGCTTTTGCAATACATTCAGACCAAATTCTATTCTGTACACATCTGGTTGTCTAGGGTAGTATGATTTTCCATGTATTAGAATCCACTAGTGTTTGAGTTATGACTCTGTATCAGTTCGCCTTGATTGCATGAAATGAACTGTTGATAACTCTTACATTCTCTAAAAATTAATTTCTCTCTAATCGGGGCGTAATGTGTTTTGGTTATTGGAGAAAATGGCTACCTATGCAAACCATGTCTTTTCGTACGTACTAGTGTGTAGCCGCCTTAGTTTTTGTGACCAACATCTGTTCTAATATGAGAAAATGGTTACCTATACGAATCTTGTATTTTTCGTTCGTATTAGTGTGAAAGCCGCCTTTGCTTTCGAACTATCTTGAAAAGGTTGGTTCTGAAAATGGCTACCTAAGCGTGCTTTGCTTTTTTGCCCGTCTTAGTGTGGCGGCCGCAAGAGAAACCATTTTTTTGTTGGTTTGCCGGGATTAAGGGGAAGTTTTTTTTAACAAGCATGTTTGAGTTGAAATGAGTTCATTATATGTGACTCATGGCTATATGATATGCTTAAGAATCTCACATTGTTTGGATCGATATGTGCTAAAACTTTTTACCTGTGTTTACATCAGTTCACACACTCACTTGCTACCATAGAATTCATTTTGAATGTATTTCATTTTTTTATATGAGTGAGATTAGTCACATAGATTGTGAGCTTTGCCTCTCGGTGTGTAATTTAACCTTACATCCATATAGTCTGGATATAGTCTTGGTACTTGTTTCTTCTCTTATGTGTCTTCTCTTTCAATAGTTTTTTTTTTGGTTTTGGGTGTGACTTAAGTTTAGCTCTCTGTCGAGCCACTGCTCGCTACACCGCTCGAGCGGTGTATCGAGCAGTGTATCAAGTGGTCTTTTACTCTTCTCGGTTCTTTTGTTTATAGGTCTTAGTACCGAAGTTTGCTTTTCACCCCCAATAGGCCGCTTGATCGATCTATCGAGTGATCTTTATCCTCTCTCAGTTTCTCTTTTGTTGCTTTTGTTTCTTTGTCTCAGAAGGGACACCACTCGAGCGGTCTAAAGACTAATTGAGCGGTCTTCGCGCCTTCAGGTTTTTCAAATCTCCTTCAAGGGTTTTTCTCCTCATTTGTTTGGAGTCCTTCTTTCTCTCCTCTCTGCACCGACTCCTTTCTCTCGTGGTTTCTCTTCAAGTTCCAAGCTTTCCAAGGGGGTCTTCGTGGGTATTCTCTTTTGTTAGGTACGTTCTCTTCTTCTTCTCTCTTTCTTTTCTTTTAGCTTTTTTTTTGGTTTCTATATAAAAATTTTCTTGGTATAGTTTTTTTTTCTTCTTTGTTGAAGTGTGTTGTGTTTTGGGTTCTCTCTAGATTTTCTTTTTTTTTCTTATAGTTTTTTTTGTGTGTTGATTGGTTCCTTTGTTTTCTTATTTTTGTTTTCTATTTTTATATCTTTTCTTTTCTTATAAATAGGTTCCTTTATCCTCCCCTGTCGTTTGGTCGTCCTAATTCGGTTACTCTCTTAGCTTTGGTTTGGGGGTGTTTTTCTCTAATCATCTCGAGTGAAATAGTGCATCCTCCCTTAACATCATGCCTTCCAAATATAGAGCCAAGTCTACTGCTCCAGGCAATATCATCGAGCTGTCTCGACGGTTTAATTCCAAATCGTCCCTTAAAACTTTTCTTGAATTCTATGCTAGACGTTCTGTCCTTTTGGAACGAAGTGTGATTCTTCGGGAATTTTTGGATAATCCCATTGTTGTCTCTTTTCTCTCCCTTAAGTGGGAGTCTCTTTTATCTTTAATTCATCTCTTTCTGTTAATTTGTCTCTAGTCCGAGAGTTCTATAACTCTCTTGTTGAGGAATCTTCTGAGATTGACACTTTTTCTGGTCATGTCCGAGGAGTTGATTTCATGATCACTCCGAACACTATTGTTTCGTGGCTAGGCCTTGAGTCTCGGCCAGTAGACGCCAACTTTCCTCGCTCTTTGTTCTTCCATAAGGAATCTTTTGATTATGGCCCGACCGCTTCTGCTATTTGTGGCTCTCCCCGTCCTTGGGTTGCTGGCGTCTTAATCCCTCAATGGGAACTTACATTTGATTATTGCCTCGTTAATCTCATTATTTGTGCCAACATTACTCCCAAAGGCCACACATCTGAGATTTCCCAGCCTCACGGTTACTTGATGTGGGCCAGAGCAACTCGCTAATCTGTCGATATCAGTCTTGTTATGTTTTATACTCTGGTGAGAGTGTTTGGCGGGAGATCTTCTCTTGGACTTCTCTTCGACTTCTTTGTCACTCAGTTCCTTCGGTCTCTTCGGGTCCTTGACTATCACTCCAGGGCTCACCCGGATGAGCTTGCTTTTCTCCCTAAGCCTATCTCTAAAATCACCCTTAAACAGAGTTCTTCCCACATTCCCAAGGTTTCCCCCTCTATAGGTACTTCTATGTCTGGAGCTACTAATCCAGAGGAAATGGGTATCGATCCAGATGTAGATCTTCCCCCGGAGCCCGAGGTTCTTAATCGCTTGGCCAGATTAGAGGCTGAGGTCAGCTTGATTCGTGATGATGTAAATTTGCTATGCGCCGATGTTTAGAGCCTGATTCAGCAAGAGCAGCAGGAGTTCCTAGCAACAGTTGTTTACGTCTAATTTTTTTGAAATAATAACTGGTTTATGTCTTTTTTTTTGAAATAATAACTTGTGGTTGTCACAGAATTGTCAAATGGAGAGATTGTTAGAACTTTTTTTCTAAGGATCTTTCTCCTTGTTTTGGCAAGTTGTGACACAATCTTTAATATTATCTTTTTAAGTTATTATTCTTCGATATGATGCACTCTTGGTGTTGAAAGCTTTTTTGTAGAGTTAAACAAGAAAGACGTAATCAATGGTTCCCAAGCTATGACCTTTCTGCAACAGTTGTTTACTCATTGACTGGCATGACCTCTCGATCGGTCTAAAGACCGCTCGAGTGGTTTATCTCGAGACAATATTATGTTTTTAGTTGGGTTAACAGCCTTTTAGTTATATATATCAGTATAGACAACTTTTGGGTGTTGAACGTTTTATGAGTTTTTTGGTGAGACGACTACTGATTTGAGGGGGAGTTCTTTTGATCAAGATTTGACGATTCCATGTCAGTTTAATACATTAAAAGATCGTCATCTGATCATCATCTTCATCATCGCATCTAGTACTTGAGAGGAGTCTCAAGTGATTAAGTCTGAAGGAGAATTTCTTCGGCAAGCAAGCGCAGAATTGGTACACGAGGATTCGGCAAGAAGACGAGTTGCATTAGGTTGAGGATTCAACTGAATTTTGTAAGACGTTTCTTGTAATCAAAACCTTTTTAGTGCTTGTTTTTCTTGGACTAGAATTAGTCCCGTAGTTTTTACCCGTATCGGGGTTGTTCAAATAAAAATCTCATGTTTTATCGTGTGTTAGATGTTTTATGTGTTGGTGTGGTTTTTATTTCATTGTTGCATGTCAAAATTAATTTTTTTCACATATTATTAAATATACTGTCACAATCATCAAAATTAGAAATTCAAATAAAAGTTGTACAAAAGTTTTACAAAAAAAAAAATACAATTATAATCAAGATTTACAAAAATTATGGTAAAGAATACATAATAAAAAATTAGTCAATGAAATTAAAAGAGTCTTATAAAACAATTTATACTCATCAAATGGTACTAATTTAAAAAAAAAATACTCTCACACATAAATAAGTATTTACCAATAATAGGTAACCAAAAAATAAAAAGAATGAATTTTATAATTTAAGAAGACAAACTTCAAATTTAATAGGAGAAAAATTAGAAATTATTAAAAATTTTAAAAATATAAATAAAATTTGACAAAAATTCAGTGGGGGCATTAGCCTTCTCTGGCCCCATGTAGCTCAGCCCATGGTCATGGGACGTAGACCGAATTTTGTCACATCACCATAAATGTCTGCGTCTCGGCCCTATTATGTTTTAGTTTTGCAAAGAATTTAATAAATTAACGGCTTTGCGTGATGTCTAGATGGTTGCGGGTATGGGGACTTTTTTTCTAGGTGTTTGTTATAATTGAAATTATGAAGTTATAAATTATGGCTAAAAAATAAAATTATAATTTTAAGTAAAGATTGTAAATGTTAAAGTTATAAACTTATAATTTAAATTATTAGAATTTATATTTATTAATTTAGAATAAAAAGTATAAAAAATGTATATATAAGTGCACATATTTGAATTTTTTTAACTTTTTGCTAAATTATAAACTAAAAATTAAAAATCTAAGTACTAAAAAATTCCTTTTTTGTAAAAGTATCAATTTTACAAATGCGAATTAGAGATCAAAATTAAAGTATTTCATTAATTTCTCGTATATAGATGTATGTGGCAACCATTTGGAGATGGGGTAAAAGCCTCCCAATTAACTTAATACTCTTTATGGGAGACTATCGTAAATCCAATGGAGGGGTATGCTAGTTAGTACCGGGACTATTTTGATTATTTTTATACATAAAGAAATTTAATTCTACAAAAATTATGTTAAACTAAACAACGTATTATTTATTCGTAGGTTATCTTACTCTCAACTAAATATTTTTTGATACAAAAAACACTACGCTAATAATTTAAGCACTAATACTCCAAATACTAATAATTTAAATATTTTAATTATCTCATAAAAATAGTCTTTCGACGAAATGAGCATAAAATAAAATGATTAAGAATAGATATTTACATAAACACATGACTTGGGAACAAAGTAGTTGACTTTATTCCAACACATACTTTATTCACATGATTCATATTTACTATTTTGGATGATTTCACTAGTTGAATGCATTACATTTATTTTTTGCATATTATATTGAAGTCTGATACCTAAAGTCTTATCTAGTGCATAAGCTCCTATTTACAATTGGATTTGATAAAAATGGCAAGAAGAAACAACTACCCTTTTTTTGTGAGAAATTATTACATAATTCATTATCAATGGTTCTGAACAATCTCAATTGTATATTGATGTACGGCATATCATTAAGTGTATGGGTTCCACATCAGTGTGCAATTTGTTAGTTTTATTATAATAATAATTATTATTATCTGGTGTGGTTGAGCACACCATATCTTATTATGTAGTTTCATTGTTCTATAAATAAACAGTTACGTACTTTATTAGTGTTAACGCGTTTTCATTAAGCTTAATACTATGTAATTAACATGGTATCAGAGCCATCACCACCAACAACTCCTCCTTGAACCCTAACCCTAGCCGCCGACCACCCAAACCTCATCCTCCAACGCCGCCACCCACCAACACCATCATCTTCAGCACTGAAATCCACCAGACCAGCCTCCAACAGTCGCCAAAACCCTAACCCTCGCCACTGACCACGCCAGTCTCATGCTCCAGCGCTGAAACCTACCACAACCACTACCTCCAGCGTCGAAACCCACAACCCAGCCTCCAACAGTCGTCGACAGGCGCCAAAACCCACCAAACCACTACCGCTAGTGCCGAAACTCACACACCAGTCCATTCCTGGTGCCGAAACCCACCAAAGCTACCATCTCTAGCACCTATAGTCGTCGCCAGTCCCTGACGTCGACGAAACAAGTGGCCGCCACCCAAACAGTTGTCGAAACCCACCAAAACTCCACTAAACCGTCACCACAGTCACCAATCGGTCCCCAAAACCAGTCTCCGACCATTTAAACAGTCACCAGAACCCAAGAAAAAGTCGCCGAAAAAGTCGCCGATTGCAGGAACAGTCGCTGGAAAAAGTCACCGGTCACCGATCGCCGGAACAGTCGCATAGGTCTCAACAGTCCTATTTTTCTGTCTCCCTCACTGCATCACTTCATTCATCCATGCAATGGCTTACTTTCTATTCAACAACAAGTTCTGTGTTGTCCAATATATGTTGATGCAGTGTGGGTTATCTGGTTGTGGATTCTCTATTTTTTTGAACAAGAATGTTATCGGAGGGCGATAAGTCTGCTACCCGAACTTCTGGGACTGCTGAGTCTCTGACGGATACCGGGCGACCAATGAGAACTGAGGTATTCTCTTCTTTTGCTCGGCTTGTCGATGAGAAGCTTGACAGTGCTTCTGCTTATCCCTTGTGGCGGAAGAATGTATTAAAATCTTTGCAAGGCATGAAATTGGATTTCCACTTATTTGACGATGCTCCTGATCCTAGTTCTCCTAGTTATCGTACCTGGATACGAGATGATGCTTGTCTTTTTAGTCAGATTATGAATTCCATGGACCGCAGTGTCAAGATTCTGGTTGCCAGTGCCGATACGGTAAAAGAAATTTGGAGGGCTCTGGAGGATATCTATTCCTCCACAAATGACTTATCGCGCCTTTATGATGTGATGCGATGCTTCTTTCGTTCGCAACAGGCTGGTAGTCCTCTTCAAGAGCACTTTATGGGATTTAAAGTACTTGCCGACGAGTTTGATCGGCTTCTTCCATTTACCAGTTCCATCAGTAAATTTCAGGAACAGCGGATGCAAATTCTTATCGTGTGCTTCTTGTCCAGTTTGGATCCTGAATATGACACGGCTCGTTCCCAGATTCTTGTCGGGATAGATATTCCTACATTATCTGAGACTTTTCGTCGGGTGAGTCGTTCGATGCGCCATGACGACACCCAATCTTCCTCTGATACTATGATCAGTCTGCCCTTGTTGCTTCTCGAGGAGGTAATGAAACTCGTGGCCGTGGCCGTGGTAGGGGCCGTGATGGAAGTCGAACAGGTGGGAGAGCTCGTAAAACTCGCTCTTGCCACTATTGTGGGATCCAGGGCCATATTCACAGTCAGTGTTATAAACTGCATGGAAGACCGTCCCTAGTAGCTAATGTTACTGTTAAGTACCCCCAGGCAGACTCGTCTTCCCCTTCTCAGAAGCACCTCGTAGAGATGACCCTAGCTAAATATGAGCAATATCTTCAGTCTCAAGTTACTAGCCCTAGCCCTCTTGCTCATGCTGCCGTTACCTTCGCAGTTAATCCTAGTGCATGTTTGGTGACTACTCCATCTGCCTGGGTGATTGATTCAGGTGCCTCCTATCATATGCCTAGTTTGGCAGGTATATTATCTGACTATCAGGTGACTCCTAGCTATCGTGGTGTTCTCGTGGCTAATGGATCTTCTTTACCCATTAAGGGACGTGGAGTCGCTACTCCCACACCCTCCTTAACCCTACCTAATGTCTTACATACTCCTGGAAATCTATTTAACTTATTATCTGTTAGTCAGCTCACTAATGATCTCAACTGCTTTGTGATTTTTTATCCCGATGGCTGTGTTTTTTAGGATCTTACGACGAGAAAGATTATCAGTAGAGGTCGAGTTTCTGGTGGGCTTTACTTGGTGGAGGAGGTGGCTGCTATGGCCTGCTCAGTAGTTCACTCTCCTAGTTTTGAGGCTCATTGCCGTATGGGGCATCCATCTATATCTAGTTTACATAGTTTGTGTCCTAGTTTTCGTTCTATTTCTCATATTGAGTTTGAGTCGTGTCGGTTGGCAAAGAACTTGCGTGTGCCTTTATTATCTCGGGTCAATAAATGAGCTTCAGCTCTTTTTTCTTTGATTCATTCAGATGTTTGGGGACCGTGTCCAGCAGAGTCTGTTGCTGGTTTTCGTTATTATGTCATATTTGTGGATGGTTATTCTCGTGTGACTTTCTTATATCTTATGCGACATAAATCTGAATTAGCATATATTTTTTCCTTATTTTGTATGGAAGTAAAAACCCAGTTTCAGGCTCAGGTTAAATGTTTGCGCAGCGATAATGGTGGCGAGTATCTCTCCACCCAGTTGAAGACTTTTCTTTCAACTAATGGTATTATTCATCAGACTTCTTACCCCGCTATCCCACAGCAGAATGGTGTCGCTGAGCGCAAGAATCACCATATTATGGAGACTGCTCGTGCTCTTTTGTTTCAAATGCACGTGCCCAAGCAATTCTGGGGACATGCCGTATTAACTGCTTGCTACTTAATTAACCGTCTCTCCTCTCAGGTCCTTGGTGGTAAAATTCCGATGGCAGTCCTCTATCCTGCAACGAGCCTTTTCTTTATACCCTTGCGAATTTTTGACTGCTTTTGTTATGTTCGTGACACTCATTCTCAACGAACGAAGTTGGATGCTCGGGCTGTCAAATGCATTTTTCTTGGTTATTCGAAAACGCAAAAGGGGTATCGCTGTTTTTGTCTATCTCTCCACAAGTTCTCTGTGTCCCGAGATGTTACATTTGTGGAGTCTACTCCTTTCTTTTCTGCATCAGATTCAGCTGTGTCGGGGAGTGGGCGGTCTGATATTGAGCATCTTGATTTTTAGTGTCTTGCTTACCTTTGTCCTCATCTACAGGTGTTCCTCCTACTGAGGGGTCCTCTCCATCTTCTCCTTCCACTCCTTCAGCTTCCTTGGAACTTTTCTCTACTGAGCCAGTCTCCTCGTCTGCAGATCCTTTGCCCACGGTACGTGTTTCTTCCCCTGCCACGAATCCGGTGTTCCAAGAGTGTACTAAACATACTGAGGTGGACTGCCATTTTATTCGGCATGGGTATCAGAATGGTGTGATCGTGTTCGGTGCGGTTCATACTGGAGAGCAGTTGGCATCTATCTTTACTAAGTCTGTTCAAGGTCCTCGGGTTCGCTACATATGTAGCAAACTAGGCATGCTAAATATATATGCACCAGCTCTATGGGGTGTTAGCTTTATTATAATAATAATTATTATTATCTGGTGTAGTTGGGCGCACCATATCTTATTATGTAGTTTCGTTGTTCTATAAATAAACAGTTGCGTACCCTATTAGGGTTAACGCGTCTTCATTAAGCTTAATACTGTGTAATTAACACAATTGAGATCGTTTGAAACTATATGATATCAAACATGTAAAAACTACTATTTGTTAGAGTGTATCAATTTTGCATCAATATATGACTGAGATCGTTTAGAACCACATGATACCAAATTATATAAAAATTACTCTTTTATGTAGGGCTGATGACACTTGTCACCTCACTTAGGTAGTGATATGCAGTTGAGGGTAGGTTGATAACCAAAAGGTGCCTTAATTTCAACTTGGAGACATTTCATTCCTCTTCTATTATATCATCATAGGCCCTTAATCTTTAAATATTAATCCAAAACCCTCTTCTTTTAGAACCATGTTCACTTCAAATCGTGAGAAAAATAGTTAGAGGGAGTTGTTCCCCCTTGGAGGCATATCCACAAATAACACAGTTGATGACCTAAACTATTTTATTTTTGGATTCGGCTCGTCTCAAATCCAGCAATGGGTCGAACTAATCCAGTTTAGTTCATTTTGATCCTAAGATAAACTTATTTTGATGATCTGAGCTTGCTCATTTTATTATTCATTCTTAATGTATACGTCATCTATCTAAAAAATCAAATTAATTGAATATCGTTAAGTATCTGAACAAATTACATTTGTGTTAAAAAAATAAACTGTGAAGTACATATACCGTTCATTTTTTAAATAGTAATGTGATATTTTCACTCTTAACGATATTAACCCGATCATTTTAAATTTTTAGCAGAGATTATCTACCCACTAAAAATAATAAAATGAAAGGCTCAAGTCAACAAATCGAACCAATTTTAATTTAAAATGGACAAATTAGACATGTCAAGTGCATTGATAGACTGAAGAAAACCCAGTCTCTTTCATAATCTTTCAAGGAAAAAAAATTGTAATATTAATTATTACAAGATGACCCTTTTTGAGAAATATATGTACGCTTATACAATAACGAAGGTCATGCGCTCGTGTAATCTATTTTATTTATATATTTTTTATTTTAATGCAATTTAGAAGTTTTAAATATTTTGAGAAAAAATGTAAAAAGTATTTTTTTTTTGTAAATTTATATGAAATTTACAAAGAAAAAAACATATATAACCAATTTACCTTCAAAGAATATTTGATTATCTCAAATTCAAAAATACATTTATATGTGATATTATAGTAAAATATCTTAATTTTTTATGCTCCGAACTCTCAACCCATTTTTTTTATTTTTTTAAAAAAAATTTAATTAGGTGATTAGTCCAAATTTTAATTTTTAATTAAATTAATCATGGCTTGCTAATTAAGTAAGCTTGAATGGATTAACTTTTTTCTACGGATTTTTTTTTTAGTTTTAGTGAATTTTTTTTAACATTAGTCTAAATGAGTGTACTTTCTAAATTCCTCTCGTCATGGGAAAAAAGAAAAATAAAATTCTTAGATCAAACCCCAAAAAAGTTCATATAAGGCGAGAAAAAGCTAACTTAAAAAAAATAACTTAAGTAGGTTTTTTAGCTTTTTTTTATCAAATTTTTTCATTTTTAGTGAATTTTTTTCAAATTTGGCTCTAACAAGCATATTTTTTTTTATAATTATCTCATTAAAACGAACCAAAAAGGTAAAACATTTAAAACAAAATATAAAAAAAATTCATAAAAGATGAAAAAAGCTCCGAAAAAAAGCCACTAGGCTTTTTAGCCCAAACATATGCTAAGTCTAAAACTTAAATTCGTTACTTCAAAATCAAGTATATACTCCTACCAATTTAAACTGATTTTAAAAAAAAAAATATATTTCAAAAAAATATTCTCCTTGGAGCTATATCAAGTATATTTTTCCTTCCAATTTGAATTGATTTTAAAAAAAATATTTCTAAAGCATGAGCAAGACTGGACAAACGTATGAATTCTAAAAGTACATGAGCTCGCTCTATTGTCGCATTGAATCTTTAATTAATATTGTAATATAATTAATTTGATTCCCTCAAGTCAAGGTCTCAAATATACATTTTGTATGAGAAAACTAAATAAAAATGTTAATATTAACATTCTAAATATGGCATTATATATTTGTAGCACTACTATTATCTTCTCTTAAATTGTAGTTATTTCAAAAAATATATATATTTAAAGTTTTTCTATTG
>JAOTRH010058315.1:0-18813 GCA_034768845.1 Heliamphora exappendiculata
TCAATCATTTCCTCTTATATAATAGATATATATTAAATATATATTTTTAATAAGAGGTAAAGGGGAAATTGAATTTAAAACCAGAGAAACAATAAAATTGGCTTTAAATTAATAGGTAGAATTAATAAAGTTTAAATAAAAAGAAAGAAAAATTAATTAATAAGAGAGAAAGAGAGAGAAAAGGTGCAACATAGGATAAATACCAATATCAGTTCTCTTTTGTAATATCAACTCTTTTCTTTTGTATAATAGACATAATTTAACTTTAAAAGACATGTTTATAGTTTTAAAACATTTTTTATAATTTTTTTTAAAATTAATAAATATAATTTTATTATTATGTTTTTAGGTAATTTATAAATTTATAATTTTAAGTATACCAAACACTTTCAGTGGCATAATAATTTTTTATTAGATTAAACATTTTTAAAAACTTTCAATTTACAAATAATATAAAAAATGCTCTAATCCATATCTACTGTTTATTTGTAAGAAATGTACTCATAGAACCTTTTGAATTATGCAAATAATTTTTTTAAATATATTAATACTATTATTTCCATACCAAATTAATATATATGAAATTTTACAATTATTTTTAATAAATTTATATATTTTAAATTCGTCGAGATTAACATTATCATAAATATTATCAAATGCATTTCTCAATATATGGAACAAAACAATTAGACATGTATTAATCTCGTATTCAATTATGCAATCAGTTTTTTATAATTTATACATATATTAAGGTAAAGAAAGTTTATGTGAGAATGTCTATGATGGTGTTTGGTATTATTAAAATTAGTAATTTATAAATTATAATTTATAGTACATAAATTGTGAATATTTAATAAAAATTATAACTTATAATTAAAATAAAAAATTTATAAATTATAATAAAAATTATAAATATTTAAAAAAATTTATAATTTATAATTAAAATTAATAATAAAAAAATTAAAAATTATTAGCAGTAGCCTTGACAGACACCCTCTTTCAAATCTTCAAAATAATATTTTCAATTTTTTTTTATAAGAATTATCCTATTAGATACCCATTATTTAAAAAGTTTCTATTGTCTAATTAATATAGTTACCTTTTTTATTTTTATATCCAATTTATGCATACTAAATTTATTGAATTATTACTAATTATAATATTTAACAATTATCCTATTCCTTACTATACTTTGTTCGCATGTTGCTTTTAAAAATACTTTAAAACTTATTTTATTAGATACTTTTATTTTTTTATTTTTAAAAATACAAGCTAACTCATTTCATGGTTGACCTTTTCCTTTTTAAAAACTGTCTCCTTGAAGTTATAACCCACTTGAGTACGAACTCTGAAAAAGGCTAAAAAATGAAAAGTAGGCCGGTTTGAGATAATTTTTCTTATTTAATTTTTTACTTATTTAATATTATAAATTTTTGTTTTAAATAAATTTTTTTATTATTTAATCAAATAATTGTGATATTTAAACTCATCTCATTAAGATGAGTTAAAAAAATAAAAAAAAAATAATCAAAATATAAAAAAAATTTAAAAAAAATAAAAAATAAATTAAAATAAGTCAATAGGCCAAATCAAATGTTACTTATTTTCATCTTTAATAGTTTTTTTTATTTTTTAGTAAAAAAATTTATTTTTTGAGTTCATTTTATGAAGACAAATTAAAAAAATAAAAAAATTTAATTAAAAGTTAAAAAAAATAAAAATATACAAAATCATGTACATTTAGCACAAAGAAGGTCATTTTTTTGTTTTCACAAAGTTTATAGTTAGTGTTTAGCAAAATTACTGTTAGTAACTTATATATTGTAATTTGTAGTATAAGTTATGAGTATTTAGTAAAAATTATAATTTGTAATTAAAATGGAAAAAAAGTAGACACAAATTATGACAAAACTTATAAGTATTTGAAAATATTTATAATTTATAACTAAAATTAGTAACAAAAAGTTAAAAATTATTGGCAGTAGCAATCTCAAACACCCAACAGTATCGTTTGGTTGAAAGACTATTTTAATAAAATAATTAGATTTTAATTGACAATTTTAATTTTTTAATTTTTTATTTTTTTAACTAAAAATATCAAATAGTTAAAATTACTTGTTTGTCAAAACAAAGTTAAAAAACAAAAAAAATCGATTCAAAACACAAATTTCCAGATTATTCTATTTAAACTTCTATCGTTTTTAAAATACAATAATATCTCTCATTCATAACTTATTTACTACCACTACTAACTGCATATAATTATTAATATCAAATATATAAAATAGTAAATTGTTCATTTTGAATAAAAAGTAAAAAATTAATTTTTTACCTAAACAACTAACTTAAAAAAAATTAGTTTAAAAACTAAATTACCAACTAATTTACTATAAATCCAATTTAACTTTTTTGACTAAAGATCAAAAGAAAACTAAAAACCTAACTTTTAAGCTAATTGCCAATTAGACTTTTAGTGTATTCAGATTATTAATATTTGGAATATCATGAATTGAATTATTAGTATAGTATTTTTGTATACAAAAGAGAACATAGTTGAGAGTAGGATAAATTAAAAATAAATAGAACGTTATTTGATTTGATAAAATTTTAGTAAAATTAAATTTTTTTATGAACAAAAATACTCAAAATATAAAACCGAACTACAACTATTAGAATTAATTTTTCTTTAATAAAAATTAAAAACAGTACTATATCCAATGGTTCTAAAAAAATAAAGAACAGAAAATAAACCATTCGAACATATTTGAATTGATTTATCAATTTTTTCGAATTTATTTTTGTGCATCCGTAAGAGAGACAGAGGGCAAAAAGAGGCGCTCAAACCCAATTGAAAGAAGGAAGATTTTTATTATGAAATGGGGTGAGAGCTATGTTGTTTAATTTTTCTTATAAAGATATGAGCCATTACACAATTACTTAAAAAAATATAAAAATTCATTAACCTTAGCAATTAATATGAATTTAAAAAATAAAAAATAATTATAATTGAAGTTTAAAAATTCTTTAAAAAATAAACAAAAAAAAAATTTATTTTAAGTGTTATCACTATTTTACACATCTTTAAACAAGTAATTATCCCATAGTGGCAAAATATCACGTGGTGTGTTTACGATTTTACGCGGTGTTCTCATTTAATTGAACTCTTAATTTATATTATATATTTTTATTTATTAAAAATATTATATAAATAATAACACATAATAGTACAATAGTACATAATAATATTTCTCTTTTAACACTTAGGGATGGTAAATTCCCCTGTCCCGTCCCGTCCAGATTTGTCCCTACATGTCTTTGTCCCGCTTTGTATAGATTTTTTTTACCCCCAATAACAAATAAAGTGGGGATGGTATTTATTCTTTTCGTCCCGTTTTTTTTCGTTCTATCACCGATTACATAAAATAAATATTTTTAAAATATTAATATATGTATAAAATATATTTTTTATAAATATAATAAGTTTAAAATATTAAAATATTATATTTATCTTTAATTTTTTTTTATATTTCTTACATTTTGTATATTTAATTATATTGATTCATCTTCAACTATTATTTTTTATTTATTATATTATTTATAATTTTTATTAATATCACTTATTTAAATTTTAAAAGCTATTCTCAAAATATCTTCGTCTCCGTCTCATTTTTTATTATTTTTTTAATATTTTTTTTATCATTACCCCAATCAAATAAAAGACAAAAATAAAAAAATTTAATCTCCAACCCGTCCCATTCCGTTGCCATTTTTATTAACACTCTCGGTTTTGGAGGTTGGGGGTGTTAAACACGAGGTCCAGTACGCACATAGGGTTTTAATGCTAATATTCGTACAGTGAGGGGCTTGTATGAGATGAGGTTATGCGTGACGGAAGATTCAAGCTGTAGGTTTAAAGTCTGTCCGAATATAAACCAACATATTAATAGCTTGGGGCCTACCAAAGTACCAATTGAAATATTAGTACACTTATTCTCTTCTTTTTTCATTTTGGCCCATAGATTTTCCCGAGGCTTTCAGAAGCTCCATCTAATGCACTTGTCCATGTGCTACACTTTCCGAGGTGTGTTTGGAAATTGTGGAAAAAGGGGTTGAAAGAACTTTTCATTTTTTGGTTTTTGGTTAAGAAATGATTTAAAAACTCCACGGAAAAAATATTTTGTACATAGATAATTAATTATAAATTATTATTTATATTGAAATTGATAAGTATTATAAATTTTAGTATAAATAATTAATTAATATTCAATTTATATAATTGATCTATAATTGATTGTTTATATATGTAATATTATTATTTAGCTAAATATACTATTTATTTTGTTTTTATTAAAAAATGTTAAAATATTCTCTATTTTCTATCTCTTATTTTCTTTTGTCTAAATGCTTAAAGGATGTTTTTGTAATTTTTTAATAAAAACAAACTACCAAGTGTGTTTGACTAAAAGGAGAGTTTCAAAATTATTTTCCTTCTTAATAATAGAGAAAACTCAAAATAAAAAAACAATATAAGAGAAAAAATGGCACTTTTTCCCCATTGCTTGTTATCTCTTTTCTCCTAAAAACCAAAAATTTAGAAAGTATTTTTATTCTCACTTTTCTTTCATTTTCTTTTTAAAATCAAACCAAAAAAATACATAAATTTCTCAAATTTTTTACTATATTCTAATTTCTCTTTCTTTCTTTCTTTCACAAGTTCTAAACATTAACCTAAAATTGAATTGTGCACTATCTCAGACACTCCTACCATTTGATTAGGCTATAAAACTCGATTAAATTTAATCCCACGCATTAATTAAAGACAAATCTCTCTTATTTGTCCTAATTTGATTATAATCGATATGGTCTGAATAATTATCGATTCATAGGAACCATTTATGTCTTTTTCTTTTGATTGGTATTGATAAGTCGTCTTACTTAATATTAAATTTGGGTGGCAGAAATCGAAAATCAGAAACAAGTATTTTATTCTTAGAAATTTCATGAGTTAGTAATGTGGTACATATATAATCTTACTTATTACGTATTTCAATATTTCAAGAACCTTACACAAAAGAAAGATTTTCATTCAAGCGTTTGTTTTGATCATTTTAAACATACAAACTAAATGGGTTTTCACTTAATTTCTAAAAAATGATCTTTTACATGCATTTGTCAAGTTTTTCAATTTCAATCAAATAAAATCACGAGCAAGTCAGAAATAAAGTCTACTTTGAATCGTTTAAAGTTGAATCAAAGTATATTATTGGTAGTTATTTGTTGCTAACAATGGAAATAAATAAATAAGAATTTCTTGAATTTGTGAAAAATATTTTTTTTAAAGGACATGTGAAGTGTTTATTCTGCCACCATATCAACACAGGGGATTTTCTTTCTTTTTTTAAAAAAAAATTCCTAAATATGTGATCTCGATAACTTGAATATGCTTGGAATTGATTGAGCCTTCCAGGGCCCAACATGTCTCTCCACCTT
This sequence comes from Heliamphora exappendiculata, assembly GCA_034768845.1. Lineage (NCBI taxonomy): Eukaryota > Viridiplantae > Streptophyta > Magnoliopsida > Ericales > Sarraceniaceae > Heliamphora > Heliamphora exappendiculata. Next base: position 5,491 of record JAOTRH010058315.1, read on the forward strand.
GCTTCATATGTGAGAGACAAATCAACCACTGCTCGCTGGCAAATTATAAGGTACACAACTTCTTTTTGACTTAAATTTTCTTTTATTTTTTCTTTTTTTCTATTTTGCTTAAGTAAATATAAGTGAAAAATTTTAAATTTATTATTTTTTGGCATAAAATGATCACTCTTACAATTCACCAAATGAAGTTTTTATTTATTTAGGTCGTATTTGAAATCACTTAAAAGTAAACTTTTTTTATATATAAAAAAATCAATTTTTAAGCCATCTTTTAATTTCCCAAAAAAACAATTAACTTTTTTTTCTTATCTTTTTTCAAGAAAAAAAACATATACAGATTCCAAATTATTTAACTTTTTTTAAAGTAAAATTACTATAATACTCTTAATTCGAAAAGTTATCATGTCTCACAAAAATAAAAAAATTGTGCCAATATCCTAAATCTTACAATTTAGAAGCAACAAGTAAGGTATACTATATATTTTAATAAAAAATAAACAAAATAAAAAAGTTACTATGAAAAATTATTACAAATAATCTAATTTCTTTATTTTTTTTTTTTGCTAAAAAGTTAAATATTTTAAAAGTAAGACTTTTTAGATATTTCAAACAAACAATTAGTTTAAAATGATTTTAAACAAAAACTTAGTTTAAACTTTAAAGTTAAATTGTCAAATGAGACCATTGTTCTACTAAAAATAATGAGCAATTTTGACCTAAGTCCCATTTAGAATATTTATTTAGCGATAAGTCTCAATTTATAACTAATATTTCATTAAGTTTTATTTTTAATTATTGTACCATAAATGCTCTCAATCTCTTTCCCGCCCTCCATCTCCAATGCCACCATTTTCGTCTTCGTTCTGGTCTCCATCGTGAAAGAACTTCAATAATCACTGAAAAAACTTCAAATATTAGAAAAGTTTAAAAAACCAAACCAACGATTCCCAACAAGAATGGGAAACGAAATGAAGATGAGTTCAAATCCATACCAAGAAATCAAGAGAGATGAGATCAGATGATGAGATTGAGAAAAGAGATGAGGTAGGGTGAAGATATTGTTAAGAGATGAGATCAAAAGTTGGAATCTTTTGTTTAACTATACATAGAATTATGAGAGAGAGAGAGAGAGAGAGAGAGAGGATATTACACAGAATGATGCATTTATTTCAGCAAATGAGGCAATGTTTGCCCCAAGCACAAATGTCTTATTTGTGCAAAAATGAGTTTTTTTTATATAACTAAAATATTTTATTTTGTGTAATGAGAAATTTACCTGTAACGAGACATTTTGGTACAAAAATAAAATATTTTTTTAAAAAAAATTTATTTAAAATGTATCATTTGCTTTGAAAAAATAAAATATTTATTTTGAAAAATAACTCATATGATAAGGAATGAGACATTGTAACAAAGATCCAATAAAATGTCTCATTTTTATGTCTCCACCGGCATCGACGCCAATCTCAGCCACCTTCTTCCTCACTTCTTCACCCATCTCTCTTTTCATCAGCTTTTTCACCATATACGTTGCAGAGCAATCGTCATCATGGCCGGTGGTTTCAAAACGGTACTCTTACTTCCTTTTTTTTTGTCCGTTTCTATTTTTTAGATCTACCATTGATGCCTCCGAACTAAGAATGTTGTAGAGCCCTCATCACCATGTCCAATTTGTTGCACGACGATCCATACCTTAAGGATGCACAATCCTCTATGGATCGGGTGTACACCATTTCGAGCACGAAGCTCAAGTTTTGTACACCTTGTTAAAAATGCAATTCAAAGTTTGAAGGTACCATGTTGCCCGGAGCGATGCTCTTCATGTCCTCGTCGAGGGCATATTTAGGTGTGTTCACGATTTAATTTTGTGCTAAATTAATAACTAAATCGTTCGGAACAATTTCAAAAGTTTAAGAATTGAAATCAAACCGTATGTTCGAACTAAAACGAACTAATAAATAATGGTTTGGCTTCGATTTGGAACTGCGGTTCTAATGATAAATATTTGTTGCAATCTTATGTTTAAAAAAATTATACATTTATGTGTTTTATTTTTTTATTAAATCTTTATTTTTTTATTTATATTATTTATTTTATATTTTCTTTTATCACTTGTTTCATTTTCTTACAAAGAGAAATTTTTGTTTTTATAAATTATGAATTATATTTTATTACTTTCTCATATATTACCAATAGTTTATGAATTATATAATATTACGATGTTATTAAAAAAATAAAAGATAAAAAAATAAAAAAGAGAATAAAAAAGAAGAAAAATAAAACAAATAGTAATTTAAATTATTTTATTCATATAATACATAATATAAATATTATTCATAAGTGATAAATCGGTTCGGTTCCATACAATTTTTTAAAACTTAATCTGGGAACCAAACCATAAGGAACGGTTCCTAATTATTTAAAATCAAAGCCAAATTATTCACCAAAAAAATCGAACCAAACCATACAGTTTGAATCGATACATACCGATTTAACGATTTTAATAATTTTTTTTGAACACCCTAGATATGTTGGTCAAAAAATATAATAAATTTAAAAAATAAAATCTTATGAAATAGTTAAAAAGTGATTAAGACTTATCCAAAAACAAATTTACTAAACATAACTCTAAATTAATTTTTACAAAAAAAAACTATTATATTTTATTAAATAAAAATAGTACCTAAACAATATGTCTCCCAAAAACTACCAAATAATTACTTCCGCTTGCAAGCTTGGGTCCACAAAGCAAGACAACCAATCCGGCCAAAATATGTCTTAAGATCTGGTCACTCGTGTATTTAATATTTATGCTGACCTGTAATGACATCTAATACTTTTCTGTAATTTTATGTTTTTATTTTTTTATTTTATAGAAATAAAAGTTTAAAAGATAAAATCAATTGTTTGGTGACTCTAATTTTATTTTTAAGTATAAAACAAAATAAGTTGTTTAGTAATTTAGTGTTTGTTTGGGATAACTTTTAAGTTTTGTTTTTAAGAGGTTTAGCTTTTTAAAAAAAGAGAAATAAAAAAAATAATAGTGTTTGAGATAATTTTTCGTAGTAGTTTTTTTATTTTTTTATTTTTTATTGAAATGTCTAAAATGTCTTTACTTTTAACCATTTGCAACTAAAAATATAAGGCAAACTGATAAAAATAACTATTAAAATGTCTAAAATGTCATTACTTTTTATTGAAATGTCTAAAATATCTAAAATATCCTTACTTTTATTGAATTGTCGATGTCAAATTGATAAAAATAACTATTTGCAACTACAAAATAACTTTTTCATCTTTAATGAATTTTATTCAATTTTGATTAAAAAAGTTTAGTTTTAGATAATCTAGAAAGTAAAGAACTATACTAAAATATGATGAAAAAAATCAAATCAGATAGAAAAAAAATCATTTTTCATTGACTTAGCAATACCTAAGTAGTATATATCTATTGTTATTTTCAGGGTAAATTACACTGACCTCTCATGGAATTTTAGTCAAATACAGTTAACTCCACCTTTTGGAACAAATTACACTAACACTCCTTAACAATTAACGCCGTTAACGGAATTGATGAAAAGATAATTTTTCCCTCAAGCATTAATTCGTGTTAGGGTTAGGAAAAAAAAAAAAAAAAAAAGAAGTGAGGAAGAAGAAGCAGCGCCGTGCCAGTCGTGCCAGTCGTTGCCGTCCATCGCCATGCCAGTCGCCGCTATCCAGGACCGTCGCCACTGCTGGCGAGGAAGAAGAAGCAGCGCGGTAACCCCCCCAAATCTCATCTCTCCCTCTCTCTCTCTCTCTCTCTCTCTCTCTCTCTCTCTCTCGTTCCATCTCCATGCCAGTCGCCGCCGTCCAGGACCGTCGCCACCACTGGCGACTCCTCCGCCACCGTCCAATACCGTTCGCCGCCGTAATTTCTCTCTCACCCTCTCCCGTTTCTCTCCTCCACACCACCACAGCCACCTCCAGCCACATCACGCGATGCCGCCGTTCATCACCGCCAGCCGACGCTTGCCACCACGCCACCGCCGTCGCCAACCCCGCTAACACCGTCGATCATCGAAGCCGCCGCCATTAACCACTGTTTCTCTTTCTCTCTCGCTCTCTCTCTCTCTCTCTTAAATCTCTCTCACTCTCCCATTTTCTCCTTCTCTCTCCTCCTCCACTCAACGACGCCACCTCCGGCCACCATAACCACCACCAGCGCCATCACCCACCAGCTCCAGCACCACCGTTAACAACCCTAAACAAGTTAAAACTGCTGCAAACACCCATAGCCATGACCATCTTTATGAGATTATTATTTTCATAAACTGTACGAACACAATCACCACTATGCACACCATTATTTCTCGATCGACAACGTTCATTACCCTTTTAACGATCTAACGCCACTAATGAACGGTTTCGATCGCCGGTAAATTACTCTGGCGAATTTAAATCGAAGAATTATTATTTTTATTAGATCTAGAAAACCCAAGAGTTTGTGTCGATACTAACTCTTTGATACCTGAAGATCAACTTGTAAAACAATTAGGGTGTCAAACCATTTGATTAATATGTATTGACACACTTAATAAGCTTTAAGTATACTTTGTCTTAAAAATATTTTACTTAATTTTTAATTAAAATCAATACGAAATATTCTTATTCAGGAATGCTTAAGTGTTTGAATCTTTTTGAAATATAAGTCAATTCTTTTTAGCTAAGGTGTCAATTTTAATTGTTCAAAATGCGTTAACACATTTATTTTAAAAATATAAAATATTATTCATTTAAAACCATTTATTCTTAGAAAATAAATTATGGAAATCATCAAAATCAAAATAAAAATCTCTTGGGTTAACAATCTTCACTTTTTTGATGATTACAATCATATTTATATTTTTTAGAAAATAATTTAAAATATTTTTTAATAAGGGTTCTTTCCTTATCGATATGCCTTAAACATTAAAAGTAATTATAAAGACTAGACATACACCAGAGTGAAAACATACAATTTTTAACATGAATTGCAATACATGATCAAGATGCATTCTGAATTTATTATAATTTGTACAAAACAGTGAATATGTGCAAAGTGATTTAACCAATCACATCCAATTTCATATGCAATCCATTCAACACACATTCATAACCAAAAGAGTAAGATGTAATGAACAGATATAATTAACATAAGAGCATTATTCACCATTCATTAAAAAATTGTTCAATTATCCCAAGCATTCAACCAATCAACCAAAAGAAATGTATGATTACAACTTCTCCTTCATAAAAAAACTTAAAGAAAAGTTTGTTTTCTAATCTTCTTTCACTTTCTCTCCCCTTCACTTATGTACTTCTCTTTTCTTCTTCTTTTCTCCCATTTTTTTCTCCCATTTTGTAATCTTCAAAAAAGTAGAGCTATTGATCGTCCATGAATTTCTTAAAGTCCTTATTGGCTTTGGCTTTGGCTTTCTCTTTGCTTGCGAAGGCCTATTCTTTTGAAGCGCGTTCACGTTCATCCTTGACTTCAGCTTTGGCCATGGCTTCATAACGTGCTGCCAGTGTTAGGTCTCCTTCCCTTTTAAGTCTCATTGCTTTTTCTTCCTTCGTCTCCTTGGCCTTGAATTGTTTGGCCCAAGCGTCCTAGTTCCACTTCAAGTGTTCTTCCATCTTCTGTGAGTTTGCATGAACGGCCGTGACAATTCCTTGGTCATACTCTTTGTGCACTTGATGGAGGATTGGCTTGTTGCAATTTACAATGGATGCAACGATTTCATCCATTATTTTGCAGAGAGCTCTCCCTGCATGAGTGGCATTTTCTATATCTCGCCTGAGACTACAGTTTGTTTTGTCAAGATTTTTAACCTTCTTAGAGAGTGCAGAAATAGTATGATGCAAGTTAAAAAAAATTTGGTCTACTTTAGCTTGGAAGAGAGTTACTTTAGAAGACAAGAAATTGATTAATGAGACAACTTTCGAGAGGTCAACATGAACTGGGACAGAAAGAGCAGATGGGACAGAGGAGGATGTGGCAAGAGGATGGGGAACATAGGATGGACCAGGAGTATCAGAAGGTTCATGAAAACAGGATGGAAAGGAGGATAATCAAGGTCTATGGGGATGGAGGAAATATTTCTAGGGGCCTGAAGAGGAGGAGATCTAATAGATGCGGGGGTACCTCGACATGTGGTGGTTTAGACACTATCCACATGTGCAATTTGCATATGATTCAGGGAGGACTTACCGTAAAAATCATGTTTAAAAAAGGAAACAACTTTTTCCTCAGAAAGATTGATGCCAAAATGATGAAAAACTCTAGTCAGATAAATCCCATGAGGGAGAGAAGAGTTTTTCTTGCTATGGGAGTGGAGCATGTGAGAAATAAACAAAAAAGCCTAGGCTTAGGCTTTTTTTCCTTCAAAATACACAACATTATAAAAATGTGCATATATGAGACGTTACCAAAATTTTTCGTATGTAGGAGAAAAAGCCTTCAATCTAAATAGATTTCTGCCTATAGTAAATACAAATGTCACTAGGAGGAATGTTCAGAATCTCATTGAGGGTAGATGGGGTCAGCACAATATCTACACCATTTACCCAAGTGGTAATGGTGGTGGTCGGAATGAGAGAAATATGAAAATGAGCATAAAATGATTTGACCAAGGTCGGATAGTGCAGGTCTTGAATCTGTATGAGTCTTTCTCACCTAAGGTCAGAAAAAAGATCCTTAAATCTCATTTCTATAGAGTCAAAATACTCAAAATCAATTGAACGACCAGGGCAAAATTTTTGATTTACAAAAGACAAAAAATAGAGTCGACGAATCTTACGAGTTCGGAATGAGATTAGCTCGGAGGAAGCTACATTTTGTGGAACAGTGGTTGTCGTTGTCGCCGTCGTAGTTTTGGTTGTCTTCTTTCGCTTTGACGTTCTAGGGCTCGAAGGTGACTCTTCTCCAGTTCTATTCGATTATTTTCCTAGCGTTTTGGGTGGCATTTTGATGGATTTGGGTTTAGATTTGAGAGAAATGGGAAGGGTCGACTCAGGGTTTGAGAGAGAAAAGAGACGGGAGATGAACAGTTTTAGAGTGAGGGAGATGGAAATGGAAAGACGTTTCGGGGACCGATGTATCTTTTATAGACATAACGATTTGTGTCGACACAAATTTCATTTGATGTCGACACGTTTCTAGAGAGTGTGGGTGTCAAAATAGAGAAATGGTGTCGATACATTTTTTATTTGATGTCGACGCATTCAGCCATTTGCGTCGACACAGTTAAGATTTGTGTCGATACAAATTTACCGAGAATTCAAAAAATTACGGTGTCGACACTGAATAGAATGAAGTCGACACTATTCACGCAGTGCTACTTCTATACAGTTTTGTGTCAACACTACACACATTTGTGTCAACACTTTTTCAAGTTGTGTCAACACATTTTCATATTCAAGAAAGAACATCAGGTATTTTGAAATGCAATAAAAGACATGGTTAGTATGACATATAAATCATCAATTTGGAGCACATAACATACAAGGTTCTCTTCTAATATAGCATATTATTTTTTCATTTAAAGATTTTGTGAAAATATCCGCTAACTGGTAATCGATCCCTATAAATTCAAGTTCAATGCTTCCTTTTTGCACATGATCTCTTATAAAATGATGTCTAATCTCTATATGCTTTGTTCTTGAGTGTTGTATAGAATTCTTTGATATATTAATAGCACTTGTGTTATCACATTTTATAGGGATATGATCTAAGTAAAAATCATAGTCTTCTAATTGTTGTTTCATCCATAAAACTTGTGCAAAACAGCTTCCAGCTGCAATATACTCAGCCTCGACTGTAGACAAGGCTACTGAGTTCTGCTTCTTGCTATACCAGGAGATTAGTGAGTATTCTAGAAATTGACAAGTACCACTTGTGCTTTTTTTATCTACTTTGCATCTGGTAAAATCAGCATCCGAATAGTCAAATAACTCAAAGGCTATTTCTCTGAGATAAAATAATTCTAAGTTTTGTGTTCCTAAGAGGTATATAAGGATGCGCTTAATAACGGTCACATGTGATTCGTTGGTATTAGATTGAAATCTAGCACACATGCAAACACTAAACATAATATCAGGACGACTAGCAGTTAAATATAAGAGGGATCCGATCATACCTCTATAGCGCTTTTCATCCACTGTTGTGCCGTCTTCATCTTTATTAAGTTTTGTTGTAAGACACATTGGAGTTCCCTTAGGTTTTACCTTTAGCATATCGAACCTTTTCAATATGTCCCTTATGTACTTAGCTTGATTGATGTAGATTTCTTCTTGAGTTTGTTTGATTTGAAATTCTAAGAAGTAGTTGAGCTCACTCATCATGCTCATTTTGAATTCTCCTTACATACACTTAGCAAAGTCCTTGCAAAGAGATTCGTTAGTTGCACAAAAAATTATATCATCTATATAAATTTGTATAATTAGCATGTCACTTCCTTGAGACTTGATAAAAATGGTAGTATCAAATTTTTCTCTAGAAATTTTATTTTCAATTAAGAATTTGCTAAACCTTTCATACCAAGCTCTAAGTGCTTGTTTTAAACCATAAAGAGCATTGGTAAGTTTATAAACATAATTTGAAAAATCTAAATTTTCAAAGTTATGAGGTTATTTCACATAAACTTCATCCGAGATAAAACTATTTAAAAATGCACTTTTGACATCCATTTTATAGAGTTTAAAAATTTTAAAGTATACAAAAGCAAGTAACATCTTAATAGCTCCAAGCTTAGCCACATGAGTAAAAGTCTCATCAAAATTGATGCATTCTTCTTGATTGTAACCTTGGGCTACCAATTGAACTTTGTTCTTAAGAACTACCATATTTTTATCTATTTTATTTTTAAAAATCTATTTTGCACCGGTAATGGAGTGTTCTTTAGGTCTTGGGACTAAAGTCTAAATTTTATTTCTTTCAAATTAGTTTAGATCTTCTTGCATAGCCAAGATCTAAAATTCATCGTTTTTTGATTTCTCAAAATATTTTGGTTCAGTCTGAAAAAAGAATGCTAAATTACCACAAATATTATGTAGAGAGGAATGAGTTTTTTGATACCTTGCAATAGATCACCAATGATAAGATCTTTTGATTGACCATGAGCATACCTCCACTCTTTAGGTAAATTTGGGTTTTCTGAATTTTCAGATTCTGCTATCTGTTGGATTGTGTTTTGTCGTGAATTTAAAGTTTTCTCTTGATTTGACTCTTCCTTTTTCTTGATAAAGATATCTTCTATATCTTTTTCTATGTCTACAAGGTTATCTTCACAGAAATCTGTTGAAGAACCAAGGTTAACTTCATAAAAAATAACATGTATAGATTCTTCAACAGTTATGGTCCTTTTGTTGAAAACTCTATATACTTTGCTAGATATAGAATATCCTAGAAAAATACATTCATCAGATTTTGCGTTGAACTTGCCCAAAAATTCTTTGTTGTTGTTTAAAAAAAATATTTGCACCAAAAAACGCAAAAATAACTGATGTTAGATTTTTTTCCATTCCATAGCTCATATGGGATTTTCTTGAGAGAAACTCTTATCATAACATTGTTTATGATAAAAACAAGCGGTAATGATAGCTTCGACCCAAAAGTATCGTGGTAGATTATTTTTACATAGCGTGATAGATTATTTTTAGAGAGCATGGTATTAGCTATTTTTTCTAATATCCTATTCTTTCTCTCAACAGCTCTATTTTGTTGAGAGATTATAGGAGCTGAGAAATTGTGGTTAATACTATTTTTATCACAAAATTTTTTTAAAATTTTATTTTCAAATTCTCTACCATGATCACTCCAGATACTAGTGATTTGAAAATATTTTTGATTTTGAACTCTCTGAGACAGTTTTGTAAAAGAGGCAAAGGTTTCATCCTTATGAGCTAAGAATAGCACCCAAGTGTATCTTGTGAAGTCATCTACAATAACAAAGGCATATATCTTGCCCCCGAGGCTTAAAGTCCTTGTTGGACCAAATAACTCTATGTGCAATAGTTGTAATAGCATAGAAGTTGAAATATCATTTTTAGAATAAAAAAAACTTCTAATTTGTTTGCCTTGCTGGCATGCATCACACATTTTGTCTTTTTCAAAATTGATTTGGGGTAACCCAATCACTAATTCTTTTTTCAAAAGTTTGAAAATCTAGTTCATGTGTACATGTCCAAGCCTTCTATGTCATAACCAACTATTATCACTCCAGGTGGGTAAGCACTTTGTGTCATTATTAGAAAGATCATTTAGAGTAAATGTATAAATATTTTCATACCTAAGACTTTCAAGAATAAGTTTATTATTGGTTGAATTTTCAATAACACACTTAGTATGATCAAATACAACTTTGTAGCATTTGTCACAAAGTTGGCTTATACTAAGAATGTTATATTTCAAACCATCAACAAGTAAAATATTTTCAATAGAAGGAAAATGAATTTTACCAATGCAACCAATTCTTATGATTTTCATTTTGTTATTGTCTCCAAATGTCACAAATCCACTATCTTTTGGCTTGAGAGACGCAAACATCGATTTGTCATCTGTCATGTGCCGTGAGCAAGCACTATTGAGATACCGCATCCGCTCCTTGAATAAAAATTTGACACACACCTGCAAGGAGAATCAAGTTTTAATTTTTGGTACCCAAATTTTCTTAGGCCCTTTGATGTTAGTTTTTTGAAGGCGTGTTCCTTTAAGAGCTCAAGCCTTTTTGACAGAAACATTATGAGATTTTCTATATCGGCAGTGTGTGACAACGTGTCAATTTTTATAACAGTGAAAACATGTGGCATTTGAATGATTTGTTGATACCTTGACAAAATATTGCTTAAGAATTTTTGTTTCTTCTTGGATTTATAACCAATTCCAGTTTTATCAAAAATACATTTTTACATTCCAAGAAATTTATCCAAAATTTTCTTTCCTTGAGTAAATTTGTGAACAATTTTTGTAAGATCCTCAAATTTTTCTTTCAAAATCTTATTTTCATTTTTCAGATTAAAAACTTATTTTGGCAAAATAGATTTTTCACTTTTTAAAGTCTCTATTTCAGTTGAGAAGAAAAGAATTAATTTTTTAAAAATAAAATTTTAGCATCTAATTTTCTCAACTCATAATATAAATCTTCAAAAATATTTTGCAATTATTCTAAAGAAAAAAGATCAGGTGTTACCTTATCATCTTATTTGGCCATAAGGCATAGATTGGTAATTTTATTTGTTTTCTTTTCATTTTCAGAGCTGCTGTCATTGCTTTCACCTCAACCCGAATATCATCGAGTAATTAGAGAGAAAAATTAGAAAGAAAAGAGTAAAGAGAAGAGAGTTGTTTAAAGGAGAAAATTATGAAATGGAGGCTCCCTATTTATAGGAAAAATATTATTTTAAAAAAAAATTAGTCGTTGGCCGGGCAGAGCCTAACGTACAAAAAATTCCAACCTTCTATTTTTAAAAAAACTAATTCCAGCCGTTGATCGAGAAAACTAACCGTTGGAGGGGGGACGAGCCGGGCCCAACGGCTAGCCCGGACCCGAGCTTGTGGCGGGCCACGGGCCTTTTTTGGGCAGGCTAGACTCGAGTCGGGTCGGCCCGGCCCATGGGCTTTAACGAGCAGCCCAAGTCCGGTCCATAAACAGTGACGGACCAGGCCGAGCCGAGCTTCTACAGTTGTGGGCTTTAAGTGGATTTCGGTCTCCCGTCGGGTTTCGGGCCATTTTTACACCGCTACCCCTAGTGAAAAAAGTGAGAGGAATTAGTGAAAGAAAATTGTAATAGTTCGAAGTTGTTGCAGTCGAAGGACTTTGGACAAGTGATTTGAATTTCGTTGTTTTCTTGAGCAGAGACGGGATGAAGAAGCGCGAAGGGGAAGAGAAGAAAGCGAAGGGAAGAGAGAAAGAAAGTTTTAATCAAAATAAATTAAATAGAGGAAATTCTTTAAAAATTATTAGGTGATTGTTATGGGTCTTTCATCTTATTTTAAGACTTTATCATAAAAATAATAGAAAATGCGATGAAAAGTAATAAAAATAAATTTTTATTATTTTGATAGCGAACCGATTACAAAGACTATAAACTATTCCTATAAACTTGTAAAGAAAATTTTAAAAAAAGTAAATAAAAAATTAAAAAAATAAAAATAGTCTACCGTTGTTTGTGGAGATCTTTTACAATACTTATAATACTAATATTTATAAAAAATTTCATAAATAACTTTTTGCGATCGCTATTAACTCACACTATTTGAATACGTCTCTCATACTACTTAAGCATATAAATTTTTTTAACTGTTAGCGTTACTTGTTATTTATTAAGTATATTTAATATGAACATTTTAAATATATAATATTTTTTATTAAATTTTTATAGAATATAAAAGGTTAATTATTTTGTTAAAAATAATATCTTTAACAAAATTTTTTTTTATTAATTATGATGTAAACATCAGGAAACGGCCATTAATGAAGAATCGAATTTAAAAGAAGCAAAAAAAAAAGATACGGAGAATAATGGCAGCTTTCGCTGCTGTTTTTTCGAAGGATATATTAGAGAGAGGTTAAATTAATTTGCCCAACACGACAGTTGACTTGAGAGTTGTTTTTTGTTTTAAGTGCTTATTGTTTTTTTCTTCGATCATGTGGTATTCGAGGATGAAGGATGTCCTTTTCTGAAACTCTATTTATTATTTACGAGTTATTTTGAATAGTAAAAATCGTCGACTTGAAAATAGTGACTTTCGACGGGAATTATAAATAATTAAATCGAAGAATTCTTCCAGTCATTAACTAGTTGCACTTACAGAACGCTTAATATTTTGAACTGGAAATTTGAAGTCGTCGTTATTGTAGGAGGAATGATTATAGAGTACTAAAAGCGGCAGGATGGACGCGCTGTAATCATAATCGGATGATCTAAACGATAATTTTGATTAAAAAATGATATATTATTTGATAAACAGTGGAAATCCTATGTGTTACTCGTAAAGAAACTGTAGATGAATGACGTATTTCATTAATAAAACGTAAGGTTAGTTTCCTATTCAAATCTAGATCGTATCACTTGACTTTGATGTCAAATTATTGTCAAAAACATCCCCAAATGATTTAAGCATTTCATGTTTTCTTCGAACAATAGTCTCCGACCTATATTTGATGTGTTATCGTACTTGTCACATGCAATTCAATGTTCTCATCTGGTTTTGTTTTTTTAAGGAGCATTCGATCGTTTTGTTTATATTCATGGACATAATTCATCCGATAAATCCATTTTATCATCATGGTGTCGTCGAATTTC
>JAOTRH010058326.1:0-18813 GCA_034768845.1 Heliamphora exappendiculata
ATATATATATATATATATATATAGAGAGACACAGAGAGAGAGAGAGAGACAGAATTAACCCTAGTTTTGAATCATGCCTCCCATAATTCGTCATGGTTAGGGGGTATTTTGTTAGGCTTAATAACTTTATTTATTTAGTACCCCACAATTAGGCTTAATAACCTTATTTAGTTTCCCACATAGGGCGTTAATTGAGGGAACCTAGAATAAACTTATTCTCTAAATGGTGAAGAAGAACCTTGTGAAGATGAAGATGACTGAGCTCCTAAGTGCTTTGCTGCATTGGCCTGCAAAATAAGCCCCCCGGCCGATAGTTGGTAAAAAGCCCTCCGATACAAAAGTCAGTTGGGTCTTTGAAAGAGAAAATATGTAAGAGAGATAAAATTAGTATCCATACATTTGTTATGATTGAAGGCCTATATATAGAGAGAGGAAGAGTTAACCCTACTGTTGAGTCATGCCTCTCCTAACTCATCATGGTTAGGGGTGCTTGTTAGACTTAATAACCTTATTTATTTTGTATTTTCACATGTATTATTGTATTTTAAAAGTGGTAAGAGTTTGAATAGAATATTCTAAGAGTGTGTATTTTAATTTGGTTTTTTTAATTTTTTTAATTTTTAATTTTTTTGCCAAATAAGCAACTTTAACTTTTTGATATTTTTAACCGAAAAAATAAGATTGTCAATGAGGCTTATAGTGATTATGCATGCAAGTTGTTAGAAACAAAAATGATCTTTCTTTTCACACGACATTTTGGCCTCATTTGGCAATTTGGTTTTTAAGTTATACCTTTTGCTTAAAGTTACTTTAAGCTAAATAAGTAAAAAATTTATTTAATGAATCTTATGGATGATTTTAAGCCAAATGACAATAATTCAAAAAACTTGGTTTAAAATGGCTTTAAGCCAAAAAATAATAAGACAAAAAACTTGATTTAAAGATGTTATAAAGTTTTAAAATTTATTTTTAGTTATTTTATATTTAATATAGATCTTATTTGATGGATTTTGACGAGTAGATTTTAAAAATATAATTTTTATAAAAAATGAGTGTGTATAATCAAAGTTACATTTTTTTATTTTTTTAAAAAAATATGTAAAAAAACTAAAAGGCTAAAAGTCTTTAAATTGTCAAATGAGATTTTTAATTTTTTAAGCTTTAAACAAAAAGGTAAAAACTCCAGCTTAATGCCAGTTTCCAAACGAGGCCTTCGTTAATTAAGCAGGTGGAGCCTAAATTAATACATCAGTGTTGTGTCCAATAATTAAGGCCTGATTCGATTTAAAAACTTATTTATTTTATTTTATTTTGCTCGGAATTATTTTACCATTTGAAATTCTCACATGAGGACGAACTGAAAAGTATGAAATTAATCAATGATAAACTTTTTGTATAAAAAAACATAAATATGTCAAAAAGTTAGTGTTTTTGCTAATTTTGATTTCTAGTGAACCATTTTTAGTTTTTGGTAAGAGAATTTACCTTTTTTCAACTTCTCTTGTTAAGGTGAACCAAAAAATAAAATAAATAAATAAAAAATAAAAAATAATAAGTTTTAAAAAGACCAAAAAATCAAATGCTCATATTTTTTCACTAATTGGACCCAAGAGATGTTGGGAATATTTTCCTTTCAAATGTCTAAAACATAACTTTTTGTTTTATTTTTCATTTGCAAAGGGGAGTTAAAATTTTAAAAAGTTGAGTTCTCCCAATATGAAAACAAAAATGCTTCGTCTCTTTTTAAGAGTTAAGTTTCTCTGTTATAACGGCATCGAGCTGTTGGATTAAAGGCATAGAAAAAAAAACTCTTAGCTCTCAAAATTAAATTCTAAAAATTAAAAGTTATCATTTAAACCTAACAGCTCAGTGCTGTTATAGTAGAGAAGTCTTAACTCTTTTTCAATACTATGTAAAAGTGAAAGATTAAGGTCCGATTGGTTGTATTTTCTAAAATTATTATTTAAAAACTGTTTTGTAAAAATAAATTTAGAAAACAGTTTTAGAATATTTTGAAAAAAGAAATGACATTTGGTGTACTATTTTTAAAAACTCTAACCTTAACTCTTGTCCTAACCCCTAACTCCGCCGCCGGCGACAGAACAGCTCACGCTGCCGCCGGTGTCATAACCGAATCGGTAACAGAACCGAACCAGAGCTCACACCGCCGCCGGTGACAGAACCGAACCAGAACTTTGCGACATCTGAGAGCGACGATATGAGAGGATGGGCTTTGTGACGATTTGAGTGTGACAATCTGAGAGGACGAGCTCACACCGACGACGACGATGAGAGGGACTGAGATGATTGAGAGGAGGATGAGACGGACTCACGCCGCTTGAGAGGCTGAGACGACTGAAAAGAGGACGATAACTGAGAGGGACTGAGACGCCGACAACGACGCCAACAGCGACGGTCGCTGATCGAGAACACTAAGAGGAGGACGAGGAAGAGTTCTTCTATTTGATTTTGTCAGAAAAAAAAAGCCAAGAAAAATTAGAAAACATGTTTTTGTTGTTTTCAAAAATTGTGAATTTTTAACTCATTTTTTCCCTTTTTGTCAGAAATTTTTTTCTAAAAAATTCCAACAAACAGAGTTTCAAAATTTTCGAAACATAATTCTCTAAAAACTATTTTCGAAAAACAGAACCAAACGGCCCCCATTTATGATATGCATGCATTTGCACAGAAGCTGAGAAGGCATTTTTTAATTTAATTTTACTTCCCTAATATTTTTATTAAATAAAATAAACAAATAGAAAATAAAATATTTTACCTTTTTTTTCCTTTCCACTCACTTTCCCTAAATTTGAATGGAAGCAATCTCAAGTCAAGCTACATGGACTTTGACCCAGTATGCGCAATTTCATTGATGTTCAGAGATAGAGAAAGAAATAATGGGAGATAAAACTACAAAAACACCCCTGAAATTTCTACAAGAACCTTCTTATTCAAGAGAAACTTAGTATCTGTACAATTCATCAACAACATAATCCACTAAATTAAATCCCCCAAAAAAAATCAAAAAAATATTAAAGCCCTACTACAAAACCCCTGTTACATGCCTAAAGAAAAAAAAAATCTACTTGCATAAATACAATTCAGCTACAAACAGTACATATTACACCACATAAATCACTGTATGCTCATATATATATATATATATATAGTAAGTTCTACATCAATGCTTGATGTAAACCCGTTACACTTAGGCTCCGTTTGTTTGGACGTAAAATATTTTACCATGAAAAATATTTTACACGTTAAATAATTTTGTAAAAATTATTTTTTTTACTTGTATATTTTGGTGTTTGGTTTACATTTGAAAAACATTTTTAGTACAAATTTTTTTCATTATTTGGTTCAAACAAAATATTTTTCACAACAAAAGTCATGATCCCAACTATAAATGAATGTGGTAGGTGAAATATCCCAAATACTTTAAAACTATACATTCAAAAAAATAAATAACTAATATACACACGAATAAATACCATCATATGAAAACACTTTAAGGTATAATACGGTACTAATTGCATTGTACACATCTAATCCCATTAAAGATAACAAATACTCATTAAAGATACCAAATATGTCAAAATCCCAGTATTAACGAGATATTCAACAATACCAAAACAACGAAAAAAATAATATCCAAAAATCTAAACTCCAACCAAAACATAAAAAAAGATAATATGCCCAAACGAAACTCCAACTAAAGTCGAAGATATATTAATAGCAACAATAACAAATAAGTTTCAAAATTCTCATACTATTCATTTTTTTCTAAAATTGTCTAGCCAAATCTTTCGAAGATCATTATCCTTTGTCATAAATGCATTCCCAAGCTTTTCATGTTCAACCAAATAGTTGAATGCAGAGTCAAGAAAAGCACAATCAAAACCCTCTATTTTTCTCTGTACCACACACTTTCAGAATATCAAAAGAGGTCTTATATATAGAATTTTTCTCATGGAGAGTTACAAAAAAAATGAATATAAAATCAATTGCCAATTATGGTATTGATTCTAGAATTCAATTGTCAATTGAATAGTCAATTCAATTGCTAATCAATTCTAGAATAATGGTAAGAAATCAATGTAAAAAATGACGAATTGAATTCACTATTTTTAACAGTATAAAAAATATAGATAAATTTATATGTCTTTGATTGAAAGCACGTATAAAGAATATAGATAAATATATCTGCGCCTTTTCAAAATATGAAGAACACAGATAAATTTATCTATTTTTTTATTAAAAATATGTGTAAATAACACACATAAATTTATCTGTCTTATTAAAAATACCTATAAAGAATATAGATAAATTTATATGTTTGTATTATCTGCGTTGATATGCAAACAGATAAATTTATCTGTATTCTTTATAATTGCTTTCAATAAGATAGATAAATTTGTTATGCATAAGTAAGTAGACATATAAATTTATCTATTTACATATTAAACAGATGAATATCAAATAGATAAATTTATCTGTGTTGCAGGATATTTTCGGGAGAAATCACGCAATTAGAACTTGAGCGTTAAAATTTTTATTTATGAACTTTTCGCGTTAAAATTTATTTTTTGAACATTTGACTGAAATTTCCTCAATTTAACTTGGTGCAGTATTTTATATCTAAAACCTAAGTTATTAGATAGAAATGTCTTAGTTGTTTAGTTAAAATTATGAAAATATAAATTATAGTTGAAACTGTATGATTACAACTTAAAAGAAAAGCTATAAATATTAGTTAACCTAGTAAACTTATAACTAAAAATAATAGAATTTATTTTTATTATTTAAATTAAAAAATGACAAGCAAAAAATTATAAGGATACGTGTTTAGATTCATTTAACTTTTGCCAAACTATAACCTAAAAATTAAAAAATAAAATCAAACAAACACTTTTTAAATGATCATGTGTCATTTTATACCAAGCAAAATGAAATTGAAACTCTAACTTGGACCTCCGAGGGTACAGGGTGTCTTCTTCTATGTTGAGTTGCACGTGACGATTCTGCGCGTGATTCTCTCGGCTCTTTAAGATCGTGGTTCCCCCGACTAGCCATGGAGGTGTTTGAGAAGGGAATTCCCACATACGGCGCCAAATTGTAGAGGATCAAGATTGAGATCTACTGGTCCCGTCCAAACTGCCTGTGACGTCAGGGGTGAATGCCACATGTACGCCTGCACAAGAAATGGGTGAGATGCCTGCCGCTGGCTTTAAATCAGTAGACCCTCCGACGATCAAGTCAGGCAAGGAATTTTAGAGAGAAGAAAGAACTTGAGAGAGAATTTTGACAGAGTTTTGGCTTAGTCCAGAGAGCATACCTTTTTTCTTAGATTGTTGGCTATTTATAGGTAGAAACATATTTGATCCGTTTGTGGTATCCGACCCAACCCGAGAAGATCGAGTTGTACCTCTTCTCTCTGATCTATGCATGGTAATTAATAGTTTGATGGCGACTTATCAGTGTCATCATTAGATTTCTCTTTAAGATCTTTCTGCAAGTACCTTTTGTCATGTCAAGGTGCCCATCAGTACTTAGATCAAGCTTGGGCTAAGCCACATGCCTAATGCCCAATTTGGGCTAGGGCTAAGGCATCCCTATTGGGTATCCTAGTCCCCGAATAGGCCCACTTGCAACTGGTCTTTTATCACCACATCACTTTTCTGATACGTATATCGCGGGGCATGATCTCCGATATCGACCATTTAGCTCGGCGCAGGATTTAGGCAATTCACATTGCTTGGCTATTAGCGTCGAGCATTCCTCACAATGGTGCCGAGCACCACTCTCGATGTCGGAGCCAAACTCTCACTGAGCTCGGGCTCTTTGTCTTGAAGTCTGAACATAATGTCGTATCGCTCGGCTTAGTGTCCGAGTTAATATAGATAGGCCGAAGTATGTTCCGTGCTGAAACGGACTGCTGTATTGTACGGCCTCCACGTGTGCTTCACGTGGCACTGATCGGAACTTGATTCCCTCACTTGGTATGATACTATTTATAAATTTTGTATCTAATTTAAAATTTTGAGCTATCAAGTGAAGAAGTGCTAATATTATATTATGTGATTAGTCATTCTCTACTTTATTAATGTAAAATTGAATACTCTAATGTAAATCACATTCCAACTTAATTTCATCCATTCTTTTCTTTATATAGTTTCTGTTTGTATTATATCAGTTGGGCTGTGTTTGGATGTAACAATTGCAATTGCCTTCCATCCATCATTTCTATTTTAAATTTTCATGTGTCCTTCCTCCTCCAAGCAATTTTAATTTTGTACTCTTTTGTGGAAATTCCAGTGAAAATCGAAACACTTTTCAGAATTCTAGTGGCCTTGTTTGGACTGATTTCCTCTTTTTTTTTTGCTTACTATTATTTTTTGAACTTTTTTTATTTTTGATTTAAATTTTTATTTTTTCAAATCATCACAATAAGATGAACTAGAAAAGTAAAAAAGTAATCAAAATATAAAAAATGTTCACTAAAGACCAAAATAAGTAATATAAGATTTGGCTTATTAGCTTATTATGACTTATTTTGATCTTTTTTTATTTTTTTATATTTTGATCAAAAAAAATTATTTTTTTGACTCGTCTCAATGAGAAGAGTTAAAAAGTATTACAATTTGACTAATCAATAAAAAAAAAAACTTACTACAAATAAAAATAAGTTAAATAAAATAAATAAACAAGCAATTATTCCAAACAGGACCAGATCAAAAGCATGTGTTTTCTTGTCTATCATCTCACTCACTAGATTCTTTTATTCATTTGGGATTGGGAATTCCAAAATGCAGACACATTCAAGAATATTTTTGTAAGTTCTTCCTTTTTCTCCTACTTTCTTTCTCTTCCCCACTCATTTCTTTACCACTTACCATATTCAGTCACAAAAGCAATACTACAAAAATTGAAGTGGGACATCATAGCATTCATATTTGTTAGTAATTTATTTATAATATTAATTATATTAAATTTTATATATTTTTATGAAAATTCATATTGTACAAGTATTATAAAATTCCTAATTAGTTTAAAACTCTTGTGGTTGAATGACTATAGAACTCCTAAGTTATTTAATTTAATTAAGTCATTTAATTGAGTTGTAAATTTTAATTGGATTAGTTGTAAATTTTATTAGAATTTTATTCAAATTAGAAGACTAAAGTACAAGTGACAAAACTGAAGGTACAAGCCAATAAAACAGGTTCGCACAAGAGTATAAAGCAATCTGGCACATGACCGCTTGAGTGGTTCCAAGTGTGCTGTAGCGGACCCCAGACAATTTTAATTCGATTGAAAGTTAAATTTCTTGATTTTGAGGTCTATAAAAAGGAATATAGGGCAGCAACAAAAATTAACTTATGCTCTTCAATAATCAGAAATTTTAAAACAAATTAGAAGTTCCTTTAGAGTTCTAAAAATTTTAAGATTGCTCAGATTCAACTTAGAAAGCGTTCTAAGTTTATCGACGGAGGATTCTGCTAGTACGAAAGTATTGAGAATTCAATACTTGTGAAGATTTGAGGTTTCGCTGCTGCGGGATCAAGCAGGAAACGGAGTACGTAGATTCAACAAGATAATTTAAGGCGTTTGGATTGAGAATTCGATCAAAATCTGTAAGTGTGTCTTCTAAACTGTTCAATTCGTTAGTACTTGATTTACTTGAATTTGGATTAGTCTCGTAATTATTTACCCAAGTTGGGTTTTTCATATAAAAAAATCTTGTGTGTTGAGTTTGGTTATTTGATTCTTTACTTCTCGCATTTCACGACATAGATTAATTAACAGGGTAAAAAGAAAAAAAATTAATTGGTTTGATTAAAAAAATATAAAAATAATTTTTTTCAATTGGTATTAGAGTTATTTATTTTTTTCAAAATAATTATAATTTCTTATTAAAAAAGGGTTATAATTTTTTGATAAAAAATATTTTTTTTCAAAAATAAAAGATTTTTTGAAAAACGGTGCTAATCAATCTTAATCATGGAATTTCAAGTAGAAGGAAACTCAATCATTAGACCACCCCTATTAAATGGAGAGGATTACTTTTATTGAAAAACTCGAATGCGAGCATTTTTAAAATCCATTGATGAAAGAGTTTAAATTTCAGTTGTTAATAGCTATACCCAACTCACTATCAAGTCTAGGGATGATTTTATTTTAAAATCAACCGAACAATGAAAAAATATAAGCTGAAATAGCAAGATTATCAATGCCATCTTTAATGGTGTCACACCGGAAGAATTCTGATAAATTTACACGTGTAAATTGCTAAAGAAACGTAGAATATCATTAAAGTCACTCATGAAAGTACTATAACTGTAAAAAAATTTAAAATTTCAAAGGCTCACTATCAGTTTTGAAACTTTAAGAATGGAAGATAGTGAGATATTTGATGAATTTTATACAAAATTGAGTGATATTATAAATTCTTATTTTATACTTAGAGAAAAGAATTCGAAATCTCGTATTATTCAAAAACTCTTATGGTTTCTACATGAAAGATTTCAGCCAAAAGTCACCGCTGTTGAAGAAAGCCAAGATATTGATCTTCTTAAAGTGGAAGAGTTGGTTGGAAAACTTCAGACTTATAAGTCGACTATACGTCAACTTAAAAAATCGAAAGACAATGCCTTAAAAATTTCAAAAGTTAACATAGAATCTACTGATGATAAGATGAATTTTAACCCTAAAGTTATGAATTTTATTATTAAAAAATTTAAAAAATTTGTTTTAAATAAAAAATCAAACTTTAAGGACAAGTCCGAAAAGACTGGTGATAAAAATAAGAATACTGCTAAAAAATTTTTTTTTCCTAAAAATCAAAACCAAACGATACAGTACTTTGAATGTTAGGGATATGGTCATATTGCTCAGGATTGTCTAAATAAAAAAAAATTCTATCACGTGAGATGATGAGTCAAATGATAATAAAATAGAATTCGAACCAAATAATGAAGAGTATAATTTTGAGGTTTTTATTGCATTGGCTGGCTCATCTAAATCTGAATACTTTGATTAATAATCAGGTGTCTTTCACAGTGATTTCGAAAAAGAGGATTTAGATTCAAGTTCAGATTCAAACGATGGTAGTGAAAAAAATCTTCAGTGGACTTTTGATAAACTGCACAGAGAAAGTTATAAAATATTAAAAATGGTGAATTCAATTGGTCATTATTCTAGAATTATTAGCCATTATTCTTGAATTAATTTCTGAATTCAATTAATAATTTAATTGGCCATTCAATTGGCAATTGAATTTTAAAAATCAATACCATTCATTGGGGTAATTGATTTCTCTATTCATTTCTTGTAACCCTTCATGGGAAAAATTCTGTATAAGATATCTCCTTGTATTCTGATGATGCATGACAGAACAGAGAAGAGGTGAGTGAGTCCAGAATACAAGAGGAAAAAAAGAGAGAGAGAGAGAGAGAGATCAGATTACAATTGTCTGTTGTGAGAGAGAGAAAGACAGACGAGGTGCATTCGTATAACCGATCTTTAGAGGTGTTCCAACGTTCGGATTAATTTTTTTATTCTAGGAGAGTTACGCCGATTGAGAAATCTACAGTACCTTCGGTAAGCGGTAAATCATTATTAAGGAAACTGCGTTTGCAGGACTCGATTTGCATATTCTGTTCATGTTATTTCTGTAATTTTGTTTTTTTAAATTCAGTTTACTTTAATCTTTGAAAGTTAAAAAAGATGTATTTTCTGGATCACCGAACATGTATCTTGTGGCGTTATATTTCTTTCAACAATAAAATGGCAAAGTTATCACTAAGCTGTCACTGAAGATTAAAATATTTGAAAAGAAGAATGAAGACCTTAACTCAGAATTGAATGAGTGTCAAACTCTTGTTTCTCAACTGAAAATTTTTAAGTCTAAAATATCTAAAAAATTGGTCAGTTTTGACAAATAGAGGAATGAACTTATCGAGCTTTGTGATTCTCTTAAATCCAAAGTTTTAGAATTAAAAGTGAAATTACAAAACTCAATAAATTCAAAAATCTCGTTTGAGGCAAAAATCAAATAGTTAAAATCTGAACAACTTGCTGCTAATACCACTCTCAAAAAGTTGAATGCAAGATCTCTAAGTTTGGAAGAAATCTTGAGTGCTCAGAAAGTGGTGTTAGACTGAACTGGATTTGGGTATGTTAATAATTCATCTGCTTCAAAAACTTCAAGTAAAATTAATTTTGTTAAAGCAGTCAACGTGCCTATAGGCTTGGATCAAAAAAATTTTAAAAGTTCGGATCAATTCAAAACCCAATTTTCGAGAAATTGTTTTCAAAAATCTTCGCCATAATCAATCGATTTTAAAAAAAATTGTTCCTATTTGTCATTATTATGGTATTGTAGGTCATATTTAACCTTCTTGCAGACAGTTGAAACCTTTGTTATCGTATTTGTATGAAAGAAAAACTAGAAGATTGCATGATCAAATCAAACTGTTGCATGAAAAGCTCGCTGACAGTTGGGCACTCGAGCGGATCGTCTGAGTGCTCGAGCAGACAACTGGTAGACAGACAAAATAGCTCACTGGTAGTTGAGCGCTCGAGCGGACCCAAAGGGCGCTCGTGCGGTCAACTAGCACACAGTTATTTTTTGCCAGAAATCTAGCACCCCCATGACCTCTTTGTCTAAAATTCGATATGTATGGGTTAGAAAGTCAGACTTAATTGGTAATGTAGTTTTAAGTGCCTCAAGAAACTAACTTGTTGATAAAACCTTTAGAAGCACTCCAACCGGAACATGTGTCTTGGAATAATGCTTGTCTTTTTAAAAAAAAAAAATGTTTTATATGTGTGTGTGTGTGTAATTTTTTTGTAGTTCTTTTTTACTTTTAAAATTTGTAAAACTCGATTAGTTTAAAGTAAATCAATTTTTATGAAATAAGTCAAAATAAAAAATTGACTTATTGATTTTTGTCGGTAAGAAGTTAAAATTTTCATAATTTTGAGTCTACTTAATTATTTCTCAAATAAAAGATATTCAAACTTGTGTTCAAATTTTTCATTAGAATCTTTTTGAATATTTTTTTAAAAGCACTTTTTGATTGACCATGGTGATATGATTCCTATGTTAATGTTGATGTTGAAGTTGATATCTACAACCATCTCCATCTGTTTATTTATTCACTGGTCCTTTCTCATTGAGAATTATTTGTACTATAAAATACTTACAGAAATAGCTGCATATACGAATCTTGCCTTTTCGTTTGTTATATTATGAAAGCCTCTATTTATACTTTTTTTTTGACATACACGTGGAAATGACTTCCTATGTAAATCTTGTTTTCTCGTTCGTTTTAATGTGAAAGTCGCCACTTATGCTACTGTACAAACATTCTTAAAGAAATAGTTACTTACGTGAATCTTGTTTTTTCGTTTGTATTAGTGTGAAAGTTACTGAATAAAAGTATAAATAATTTTTTTTATATAAAGTTTTTTTTTAGGGGGAGTTTTCATCTTTCTTCAATAAATGTACATTGAGAATTTATCCGATTTGACTTTAAAAGTGTGCAGATTCTTAAAAATATTCAAATATGTTTTTTGAAATATCGATCACACATAAGGAATAAATCCAATATTTGAAAAAAAAAATCGAGTAAACTCTTCTCTAAGTTTTTTTTTATTTCTTTGTGATATTAAACCTTAAGTTCATTTTTGTTTTGAAAATTCAATAAATTTTGATCTTCATTGAATGATTTATATTTTTTGGTTTGAATGTCAAAAAGACTTATTTTATTATAATATTGTTAAATTTTAGAAAATAAAAAATAAAAAAGAGGAGTTTATAAATATTAATTTTCAAGAAAAATAGTTTCACGTGATTGACTCTTTAGATTTTTCATGATGTTTTTTAGCAGCACTTCCAGGATATACATAAAAAAGGGAGAGATATGTTTAGTTTGAGACTCTCTATTTTTAGAGTAAAATTTGAATTTTGACTTTGATTTGAATATATCTAATTTAAATTGATTTTTTAATAATTTTTGTTAACTTAATCTTTTAGAGAAATTGTTAGTGTTTTTTTTGTTCAGGAGATGAAGAATAGAGAAAAAGAAATTTGCTTGAATTAGGATCGTATGAAGAATTCTTCTGAAAGACTACAGCTTGAAGATTATGTATTTGGCGTGATTAGGAGTTTTGTGTTTACCTGGAATTACCAAGGGGGAGATTGTTAGAAATTTATTTATAATATTAATTATATTAAATTCTATATATTTTTGTGATAATCCAGTTTGTACAAGTACTGTAAAATTCGTAGTTGGTTTAGGACTCTTATGGTTGGATGACTATAGAATTTTTAAGTTATTTGATTTAGTTAAGTTATTTAATTGAGTAGCAAATCTTAGTTGAATTAGGAATCTTTTATCAAAATTTTATTCAAATCAGAAGACTAAAGTACAAGTGACAATGCTGAAGGTACAAGCCAATAAAGCCGGTTCGCGCAAGAACAGAAAGTAATCTGGCACATGACCGCTTGAGCGATCCTAAGTGTACTTGAGCGGACCTTAGGCAATTTTTAATTCAATTAAAACTCCAATTTCTTGGTTTTCATGCCTATATAAAGGATTATAGGCCAGCCACGAAAATTAACTTCTGCATTTTAATAATCAGAGATTCTAAAACAAATCAGAAATTCCTTTCAAGTTCTAAAAATTCCGAAATTGTTCGTGTTCAACTTAGAAGACGTTCTAAGTTTACCAACGAAGGATTTTCCGGTGTGAAAGTATTAAGGATTCAATATTTGTGAAGTTTCGAGAATTTATTGCTGCGGTGATCAAGTAGAGAACGGTGAGCGTGAATTCAGCAAGATAGCTTAAAGCGTTTGGATTGAAAATTCGATCAAAGTCTATAGGTGGGTGTCTTGTAACTGTTTAATTGGTTAGTGCTTAATTTACATGAACTTGGATTAGTCCCGCGATTTTTTACCCAAGTTAAATTTTTCACGTAAAAAATCTCGCGTGTTGAGTTTGGATATTTGATTTTTTACTTCTCGTATTCTACGATATAGATTGATTTAAAACATAAAAAAAATTAATTGACTTGATTTGATTTAAAAAATATAAAAATAATTTTTTCAATATTGTAGAATTCGTTGAAAAAATATAATTTATGCAAATAATTTAATTTATCGAAGATCGATGATCGCATAATTAGAACACATTCGTTCGACAAAAAAATAACGAGCATTGATTTGAGATAGATTATTCATTTCGTATAGATGATATTTTCGACCGATCTTATAGCATGATCAATTTCAACAACATAGTTCAATCCAATTTGTGGATTGAAAAGGAGGTCAACCATATATTCACTAGTCATTATCCATACCTAGGCCAAACAAAAGCTAAAGAGAAAGTAACACATAAGATATTTTAGTAATCTGCGATGTTTTTTACAAAATGTAATATTTTTATTATATCGATATTATATATATATATATATATATATGTGTGTGTGTGTGTAAAAAGAGAGCGTTACATAAAATATTTTAACTATGTAGGACTTTTTTTTTAATTATAAAATATAAACTATTTTATTAATTTAAATTTAAAATAAGAAAAAAAGAATAGCGCTTGCACAAGTTACAATTTTTTATTATGAATCCAGAGATGAACGAGTCTAAAGTGCTTTAGGCCAAAGTCCAAATCTTTTTCAACTTGTGCCAAAATCTATTTGCCGGCATTAATAATATTCCATATTACTTTCGTCTTTTGTAGTTTTCTTGTGGTCCATTTGATGTTATAGAAAAATTTTCTCGAGAAAAAGAAAAGTCAAGTTTTTCCACTTCTAACTATTTGAATGATTAAAATACAACTAACATTTAATTATTTTTGTCCATTTGATGTTAGAGAAAAAATTTCTTGAGAAAAAGAAAAAGTAAAGTTTTCTTACTTTCAATTAGGGGGGGCATGGGTTAGTTTGGGTTAGTTTGGGACTTAACCCAGAACTAATCCGATCAAGTTTGGTTCTAAATTATTGAACCCAAAATTGAACTATTCATACTTTAGAACCAACTCAATCCAATCCAAATAAACTCGGATTGAAATTGATGTTCAAGTAAAGTAAATATTTTTCTTAATAAAATATTTTAAAGTAATAATATATGTTTTATTTTATGAGCAGTTTAATTTTTTTGTATAAGATCACAAGATAAGCGGCTTAAATTTTACTCATCTTATTTTTAATTTACATACTTTTAACTATAACTAATGGCACAAATAATTTAAATAATAATTTTATATGAATTATATATTATATTTCGGGTCTCGAGTTGGATCGATTTAAAAAGGTTTAACCGGAGAATCAAATTAACTACATTGATTTAATATTTTTAAGAATCAAAATTCAACTTATTACTTGACAGAACCGAACCAATCCAACCTATAAAAATAAGATTTGGTTTGTTTATAGATTTTTCTGATCTGTTGGACACCCCTACTTTCAATTATTTGAATGTTTAAAACACAACTAACATGTAATTGTTTGTGTCCATTTGATGTTAGAGGAAAAACATCTCGAGAAAAAGAGAAGTCAAGTCATGTTTTCCAGCTTCCAATTATTTGAATGTTTAAAACACAACTAACATGTAATTCTTTTTTTTTTTTCTTTCCATTTGATGTTTAGTGAAAATTTTCTCGGAAAAAAAGGTCATGTTTTCCCACTTCCAATTATTTGAATGTTTAAAACACAACTAACTTGTAATTCTTTTTTTTTTCTCTCCATTTGATGTTAGTGAAAATTTTCTCGGGAAAAAAAGTTATGTTTTCCCACTTCCAATTATTTGAATGTTTAAAACACGACTAACATGTAATTTTTTTTTTTTTTTTAATTTGATGTTATAAAAAAATTTCTCAAAAAAAAAAAATCTTATTTTTCCGCTTTCAATTATTTAAATGTTTAAAACACAATTAAACATGTTTTTTGCAAAACAATCTTTAATATTGAGTTAAAAACTCTGTCAAATTTTCGGTCAGACTAAAAATATAACAAAATTTACGTATAATTAATGAGAGTCAAAAGTTAAAAAAATAAAAATAAAAACACAACACACATTTTATGTAATACTTCACCCAATGAATGTTAATCTCTCTGACTGTCATAATTTAACTATAACAAAAATAAGATTAAACTAAAATAAGTAAATAAATTAAAAAAATTTATTTTATGTACTTTTAATTTTAGTGACTTTCATTATTTTTTTATTAGATTCTTTATTTATCTAATTTCATTGTATGAGGCGATTGAGAAAAGTAAGAAATTTTAACCACAAAAAAATCAGAAAATAAAAAAATAAAAAGAATAATTAGCCCAAACAAACCTTAATTAAATCATTGTTATGATATTCGGTTCTGGTATGGATCCCAATCACAACCTCCCTAATTGTGACATGTTCCAAAAAATTTAACAACAAAAAAACCTAAAAATTAGGTAGGCTTGACTAAACAACAATCCAATCAATGAGCGCCACGTCAGCGGTGGAGCATGACAGCTTCAAATCTCATGCTTAGATGCTTCCTAAAAACCAACCCATGACCTCACCATCTTTATAGCCCTTAAACAATGTGAACAAGAAGGAAAAAAAAAAAAAAGTTTTCAAAAAAGGGTTTTAAGTTTTTATTTTTTTTTGGATTCTCAATAGCATTGTATTGTTGGAGTCCATAGAGTTCACATTGAGTCTTAATTTGATGAACAAAATTGTTGAATTTTCATAAATTCAAGTACATAAATCATTTATATAAAAAATTAAATTGATCGAATATTGTTAAGTATTCGTTTGGTAACTTGATTTTAAGCTAAATTTTTAATTTTAAACTACTTTAAATTAAAAAGACAAAGTTGATTTGGTTAAAAAAATAGTGACTTTTAAACTACTAAAAAAGCTAAATAAACTAAATGTAAAATTTTTATATTATCCTTCAGTCTAAATGAGATTTTACCAAACAGAAAAGTCAAAAAATTAAAAAGCTAAAGGATAAAATTGAAAATTATTATTAAAAAAATCAAAAATTTAAAAAACAAATAGACTAAAAGTTATGAGTTAAAAATGATATTTTTTAACTTTTTAAATTTTAAGCTAAAAACTAAAAAATCAGCTTAAAAGCTGGTAATTAAACAAAGGCTAAGTACTTAAAATAATAATATTTGTCTTAATAAAAAATAAACGGTATATGAATTACACTATTTATTTTATCAAGACAAATACAACTTTTTAAACACTTAATAATATTAAATTAATAAAAAATTTTATATAAATAATTTATATAATAAAATTTATAAAAATAAATAATTTAAATCATCCAAATAGGAACCTGTTATAAACTCCAAAAAGTCTCCATTTCACCTGCAGTTAGAAACCCAAGTGCATGTGCTATTGGAAACATAGGATTCTACTCAAGTGGTTCACATGGCTGTCCTCTAAAGCAACAAAATACAATATAAAATGCAACCAATAATGCTTCCCACCCTATATGTATTACCTTATCTACTTCTGTCTTTTGCTTGCATCATCAAAGAAATTAAAAATAATATTTTAGTCTAAGGAAAGGCAATTACTTTGATACACCTTTCATTAGTTTTCTCTATAACTATGTTTGCTTTTGTCATCTTAATACATTGGTCCCTTTAGAATAATTAATTATTTATTTATTTTATTTTATTTATTTTTATTTTTTGTAATTTATTTTATTATTTAGTCAAATTATTATATTTTTAGTTCCTCTTATTGAAATGAGCCGAAAAAATAAAAAAAAAATTGATTAAAATATAAAAAAGTTTCAAAGATAAAAATAAGTCAATAAATCAAATTTGATGTTGTTTATTTTCGTATTTAGCAGATATTTTTTATTTTTTGATCAAAAATTTTTATATTTTAAATTTATCTTATTGAGACAATTTAAAAAATAAGAAAATTTAATCAAAAATGAGAAAAGACAAAAATAAACTAGCCCAAACTGGGCCAGCGAAGAGGCGGAATCCTTTTTATATACTGAAAGTGCTATCAAATTGCAATTTTTAAAGGAAAATTTAAACATCAATCCCTTTTTTAGATTTCATAAAAGATTTAATTATATAATTTTTATTTTAATAAATTTAATCCTATCAAATTTAGAATAATTATATTATGTCTAATTTATTCATATTTAAGAGTTAATCTTTTTTTATTTTGAACCAGCGGAGAAATTTAAGTAATACATTTATTAAGCTATCATATATATTGGAAATATAAAATGATATATTTTTATTTAATTAATATCTCAATTTAAATGTATCACTTATCGTATGAGACTAAAATTATGAAAAAATTTATTACAGGACTAAAATACTATTATCAATTGATAATATGACTTATACTAAAATTACTTAATTTAAAATAGGTGAGTTGGGTGGTTGAAAGCCCCTTATGTTGCTCTTAATAATGGGATGTTTGGCAAAGTTTTTTATTATAGTTTTAAATTTTTTGTTATTAATTTTAGTTTAAAACTACAATCTATTTTAAATATTTATAAGTTCTACTATAAATTATAATTATTTTTTTATTTTAATTATAAATTATAATTTTTACTAAACACTTACAACTTTTGTTATAAGTTATAAGCTATAATCTATAAATTATTAATTTCTGCAATACCAAACACCACTTGCTTTGCTTGACCAATAAGATGCAGTGTTTGAATATCAAATTAGGTTGAGTATTAATTTATTTATTGGTATTGTACATACTTGTAATGGACAAATATTTTATATCATTTTGAATTTATTTTTTTCAAAATATTATCTAATAATAAATAATATAGTATAATATGAATATTTATCTACCATAATAGTCAATCAATCAGGGTAAATTAATTTTTAGTTCCATTGCTTATGAAAAAATAGGTAACTTGAAAGTGAAATAAATTTAATATTTAATATTTTTAATAATAAATTAATATTAACTAGTTTTACAATTCTTTAGAGTAGAAAAGAATAAAAATAAAGACAAAAATATGCGAAGTAAGCAGTTTTTTAAAATTAAGTATGAATCGATACATTTTTTTTTGTATTTTTTGGTACAAGCTTGTATTGTCCGTTACATCTAATAGAAAGTTGTGTCTAATTTACCGACATGCTCGGCTAAAATGTTATATTAATTATTGATTAGCTAATCGGTGGTAGAATTAAATTTTCTTTAAAAAATGAAAAAAATGAGAGCAAGATTACAACTTTATCATTCTAAGCTAAAAAATATTAAAAAATGCTAAGATAATTAATTTATTTTATTAAATTAATATTTTAAATAATGTAGCACAATTACTAGTAATGAATTTAAGTAAAATTTATATGGGCCTCATTGCATTAGTATTTGTAATTATCTCGTATTATTTAAGATATTAATTTAATAAATGTTATTAGAATACTGGTTGAATATTGATCACCAAAGGGTCGTTGGGTTTCCGACCTAATTTCCCTTTGAATATAAAATCACAAAAAGTAAGTTAGTGCTGGGTTGTGACCCAAATTTCAAGTTGTGGTCTCGGGATGACGATCGCTCGAGTGGATGCTACGAAATTACTCTCAGAACACTGACGGCTCGAGCGATCAAGAGTTCGCTCGAGCGAACTTATTCATAGGAGGTCTCGGGCTAGTAACCGCTCAAGCGGTCAGGGGTCCGCTCAAGCGGCCCGCCGCAGAATAGATTGCGACGCTAGGTTTTGTTTTAAATATAGGGGATGCATATATAAGAGTTTTATGTTTATAAAACCTAGAGATCGTTTATACATTTGAGAGGGCTCA
>JAOTRH010058337.1:0-18813 GCA_034768845.1 Heliamphora exappendiculata
GCTCGCCCAAGCCACGCCCGACCGAGCGGCGTGCGTCGCGCGCGAGCTGACGAAGCCGCGGGATGTACTTCGCGAGCTGGTTCGAGGGAACGTTCCTCGTGTAGAGCTCGATCACCTGGAGCGCATCCCCCGTCGCCGTCGTGAACCCCGCTCGCCCCGCCGTGTAGCCGCGACCGTCGTCGATGTTCTCGACGTACGCGTACTGGATCTCGATCGTGCTGTTCTCGAAGAGGCTCGTGAGCTGCTCGGCACGCCGCTTCGTATCACCGGACAACCAGTGCGCATGCGTCTCGGTGACGGCCGCATTCGACTCACCGCTCTCCTCCGCAGGCGCCGCAGCGCAGCCCATCGAACCGACGACCAGGAGAGCAGCGAAGAACCGCATGGCTCCCATGTGTGCAGATTCAGTACCAGCACGATGCTCCGGAAAAACAGCGCTAAGACCGCGTTTATCTGGATCTCGTGCCCGGGTCACGGATTGCGCTCAGTGCTTCGGCACACCACCTGTCGGCGCGACGTCGTGGATGCCTTTCGACGCCTCGAGGTACCGATTCTTCATCTCCGCCGCGAGCGCGGGCCGCTCTTTCCAGAGGTCCTTCTTCTCGCCGGGGTCGCTCTCCAGATCGAACAGCATGAACCGTGCGTCTCTGCCGAACGCGATGATCTTCGTGTACCCGTGGATCAACGCGCGCCGTCGCTCGTTGTACTCGTCCTCCGGCAAGTCGGAGACGACGTCACGCGCCTCCGCCGTCCCGCCCTTCATCTCCGCAACCATGCTGTGCCCAGGCCAGCTCTTGCCGAGCAGCTCCGCGAACGTCGCCGCGAGATCCACCGCACTCCGCGGCTCGTCGATCGTGCGCGGCTCCATCCCCGGCACCTTGATGAAAAGCGGCACGTGGATCAATTCTTCCCACAGCTCGTGGGCGTGCCGCGTCATACCGTGCTCGCCGAACATCTCGCCGTGGTCCGCCGTGACGACGATCGCCGTGTTCTTCGCCCACGATTGCGTATCGACCCAATCGAGCAATTTGCCAATCCAGAGATCGGTGAAGAACACCTCTTCGTCGTACAAATCACGCGCGCCCTTGCCGAAATGCGGGCTTTCTGCGTGCGTTTGGTACTTGTCGTGCGGGTCCATGTAGTGGAACCACGCGAAGAACTGCCCCCCTCGAGCATTCCCCAATAGCTCGATCGCGAGCGGCGTCAGCTTGTCGCTCGTGACGTAGGGATCGGTCTGGTAGTCGAACGCGATCCCCTTCACGAGCTGCCACGTCCCGAAGCCCGACTCGAACCCGGACTGCTTCGGTCCGAAGTACGCGTGCGCATGCCCGCCGATGCAAGGCACGCCGAGGCTCGTGCACATGAACTGCTTCGGGTCCGTGTACTTCGTGAAGAAGTAGCCCGTGCGCGTGAGCTCCGACGGATAACGACCCGACAAGAATCCCGCGAGGCTCTTCGACGTGAAGCTCGATGTCGCGTACGCGCGAGTGAACGTGACGGACTCCTTCTGCAGCGCAGAAAGGCGAGGCGCGATCGCA
This sequence comes from Heliamphora exappendiculata, assembly GCA_034768845.1. Classification (NCBI taxonomy): domain Eukaryota; kingdom Viridiplantae; phylum Streptophyta; class Magnoliopsida; order Ericales; family Sarraceniaceae; genus Heliamphora; species Heliamphora exappendiculata. Next base: position 1,539 of record JAOTRH010058337.1, read on the forward strand.
CGCGGATATCCCGCCCACGGCATGTCGGCGCGAAGGCTGTCGATGCTGATCGCGATCACGTTCATCGGCGCCGGCGGCGCAGGAGGAGGAGGCGGCACCGCCGACGTGAGGATGCTCGCGCTCGCGACGGGCACCGGCGGCGCCGTCGCCGCATCCGCCTTCGGTGGCGCTTCGGGACGATGGCAGCCGATCATCAGGGCCAACGCCGATCCAAGGGTCTTATCCATGACGCGCCGCGCAAACATCGGAAACCACGGCGTGTAGGACACTCTCCTACTGGTACGCCTCTTGATGGTTGTCATTAGCATGAAAGCGCTCCGAACCGGTCTCGTGCTCTCGATGTTGGCGATCGCCTGCTCCGCACCCGCGGAGGAAGAAGACGTCGCGACCGGCGACGAAGCGGCCCTCACCGAAGTCGACGCGACGAAGGGCGAGAAGCTCGAGCCGAACGAAGAAGCGACGGTGAAGCAGATCTCCGATGCCGCTTCCCAGCAAGTGCTCCAGAGCCAAGCGGCCGACCCGCGCCACGTCGCACGTCGCGATGCGCATCCGAAGGCGCACGGCTGCGTGACCGCCTCCTTCTCGGTGAACGCGGATATCCCCGCGGACATGCGCGTCGGAACGTTCCAGCCCGGCAAGCACTACGACGCGTGGGTTCGCTTCTCGAACGGCTCGCAAGCCGACGATCGCAAAGACGACGCGCGCGGCATGGCCATCAAGCTCCTCGGCGTCGACGGCGCGCGCCTCTTGAGTGGCGAAGAAGCGACGGCGCACACGCACGATCTCGTGCTCTCGAACCACCACACGTTCTTCATTTCGAATCTGCAGGACTACGTCGGATTCATGAATACGGTGACGCAGAAGGGAAATCCGATTTCCTTCTTCATCGGCTGGAATCCGTTCGATTGGCACCTCCGCTCGGCGTACCTCGCGAAGCAGTTCACGGGCCAGAAGATCTCGAGCCCGCTCACGTCGCGTTATTGGAGCGTCACGCCCTATTCACTGGGCAACAAGGTCGTGAAGTACGCGGCCTATCCGTGCGGCGGCGCCGACACGTCGGGTAATCACCCGGACGACGCGGGTTATCTCGCCAAAGCGATGAAAGACGGCCTCGCCCCGGGCGGCCAAGGCGCGTGCTTCGATTTCGCGATTCAGCGTCGTGGCAACGGCATGTCGGTCGAGGATTCCACGGTGACGTGGAGCGAGGACGACTCCCCGTTCGTCACCGTCGCGCGCCTCACGATTCCCCCGCAGACGTTCGATTCGGAAGCGCAGGCGACGCACTGCGAGAACCTCTCGTTCACGCCGTGGCACGGCACGAAGGATCATCGCCCGCTCGGCAGCCTGAACCGCACGCGCAAGGTCGTCTACGAGGCGACGTCGAAGGCCCGCCATCAGCTGAACGGCGTGGCGCGCAAAGAGCCGACGAACCTCGAGATCGAATGAGCTGACGCCGTCGACTCAGTCGACCCAGCAACGACGCTCGCGCGCGACGCGTTCGTGCTCACGACACGTCGTGCGGCATCCCTCGTCGTTGCAGCGCGAGTGACACTGATCGAGCTCGCGCTTGTTGTGCACGACGACGTTGCGGCAATGCTCTTCGGGCGCCCCTGCGTCGACGCGCGCGTGCGCCTCGCAAGCCACGACGACGAACGCAACGAAGCAGAAAGCGAGGGTGTTCTGGAAGGTCATGCCTTCGAGCGTCGCGTGATTTCGGATTTGGATTCCATTACGTTGGACCGGTGAATCGGCGCGTGGCTTCGATCGCGCTCGGCAGCGTCGCAGCGATCTTGCTCCTCGGTACGTGCTCGGTCGGGCGTGCGCGGAGCAGCGTGTCGTCCGAGCTCTCGAATCGTGGCTACACGAGCGTGAAGCTCGAGATGAAAGGTCCGTTCACGTTCGGCTTCGATGCCGAAAAAGGTCCGGCGAAGTGCAGCGGCCGCATCACGAAGACGCCCGTCTCGATGTCGCTCGAAGAGTCTTGCAACACCCCCGCGCCCCCCGCCCCCGTACGCGCGACCATCGACATCATCACGCCTTCGTTGCAGAAGGACTACGCGCCCGACGGCTTCGACAAGATCGAGTGTCAGGACGTACCGAGCACCGAGAGCCACACCACATGCTCCGTGTCGTCGTCGAACGGCACCGCGATGATGGTCGACGTCGACGTGAAGGATCGGTCACCCGACGGGAGCTGGCGCGCGTTCGTGCAGAGACCGCAGAAGCGCTACTACGTCGGGCAGACGATGAGCGAGCAGGTGAAGAGCTTCCTGCCCGCCGAGCTCGCGAAGAAGAAGGCGAAGATCAAAGACCTCGAAATCGATTGCGGCAAAGGTCCGTTCTTGATCGAGACCACGCACGTCGCCTGTCGTCTCGTGAACCATTTCAAGAAACCGAAAGTCGGCAGCGTGGATCTCGAAATATCGCCCGAAGGAAAAATCACGAGCTACACCGCGAGAGACCTCTGATCCAGCGAGGGGTCTTTACCCCGATTCGGGGGACACATACCGCGCACACACACGCGGAGTCGGCGCGAAACGAACGGAAAATTGCGCTGGCGCGTGTCTCGCCTATGGAGCGTCCCCATGGGACGACGACATGTCGGCATCTGGGTGGCCGCCGCGCTCGCAACGCTCGTCGCCTGCGGCGATTCGCAAGACGATCTGCACTCGTCGAATCCAAACGATCAACCCGCAGGTCCCACCGACCCGAGCGCGCAGGGCATTCCGTTCGAGCCCGTCGGCCCCGGCACGTACGTGCCGAAAGTGAAGAATCTCCTCACGGGCCTACCCCCGACCGACGACGAGGTCAAAGCCGTCATTGCCGATCCGAACGCCTTGAAAGGGCTCATCGACAATTGGATGAAGCTGCCGTCGTTCAAGGTTCGCATGCTCGATTTCTTCCGGAATGCGTTCCAGCAGAATCAGGTCGATCTCAATACGCTGTTCTCGAATCTCAACGTCAATCCGCAGATGAATGCGACGTACTCCGCGCTGATCCTGCGCAACATCATGGACGGCTTCGGGCTGACCGCGTGGCAGCTGATGGAAGAAGGAAAGCCGTTCACGGAGGCGATGACCACGCATCGCTTCATGATGACGACGGCCATGATGAGCATGCTGTCGTACATCGACGACCAGCACGTCGGCGACGATCGCAAGACGACGAATCGCCTCTCGGCGCGCAACGCGCTCGCGACGTACACGTTCGACACGGCGAGCACGGCGACGATCGATCAGTCGCTCGACCCCGCGAGCCCGAACTACATGAAGTGGAAGTTCCCGGGCACGCAGCCGACGGACTGCACGACCGCGACGGCGCAGACGTTCACGCAAACGGGAGACGGCCAGTTCTACGGTCGTTTGTTCTCGTTTTTGTGGGGCCGCGGCGCGATCAATCCGTGCAACGCGACGACGGCGCCGGGCGCGCAGAACTTCGTCGCGCAATACCTCGACTCCGATTGGACCGACTGGCGCATGGTCGAAATCAAGCCGGTCGCGACGACGGGCGCCGACCCCGCGTTCTGGGAGATCACGAAGCTCCGCACCGCGAACGCGCTCACGCTGCACACGAATCGCATGGGGTTCTTCGGCACACTCGCCTTCGACGCGAATTGGGGCACGAACATCACGAACGAGTCGCGCGTGACCGCGAACCAGGCGCTCATCGTCGCGCTCGGGCAGAGCATCGCGGGTGAGAGCGTCATCGTGAACTTCCCCGTCAACGCGACCGACGCGAGCCACGCCGCGGACCCGGCATGCCAGGGTTGTCACTCGCAGCTCGATCCGTTCAAGCAGTTCTTCCGTCAGTCGTATTCGCTCTATTACAGCGACCAGACCGACCCGAAGGAGATCAGCGCCCCTGCCGGGTTCAACGTGAACGGCAGCAACGTCACGGGCACCGGTGTCGGCGATATCGCGAACATCTTCGCAGGTCACTCTCGATTGCCGATCGCCTGGGTCGGAAAGCTCCATTTCTGGGCGAACTCGACGCCCGCCATCGACGACGACCCCGAGGTCATTCGAATTGCCGACGCATTCCGAAATAGCAATTTCGATTTCCGGACGCTCGTGCGCGAGCTTTTCTCGTCGCCGCTCGTCACGTGGGCGAGCGTGACGAAGACGACGTCGACGAACGGCGTCATCGTGAGCATCACGCGTCGTGACCAGTTCTGCGCGTCTCTCTCCGTACGACTCGGGATCGACGACGTCTGCGGGTCCACCGCGATCAAGCAGACGACGGAGCAGAAGACGATCGCGCAGCGTGCCCTCCTCCTCCCCGTCGACACCTACTACCGCGCGTATGCGCTGCCGTCGCTCCCGACGAATCCCGATTTGTTCTTCCGGCAGAGCACCGAGTCGATCTGCAAGCTCGTCGCCGATCAGGTCATCGACGTGAAATCGCCCGGCGTGAGCAAGTACGTGAGCACCGACCCCGATACCGCGATCGCCGACTTCGTCTCGAACATCATGGCCATCGTCCCCTCCGACCCGCGCTCCGCGCAGGTCACGGCGATTTTGAAAGACAACTTCACCCAATCGAGCGGGAACGGTCAGAAGCCGACCGACGCGCTCAAGGCCACGTTCACCCTTGCCTGCATCGCGCCGACCAGCGTGGTCGTGGGGCTCTGAGGAGGATCCGATGGATAAGGCTCGTCGCTCACTCATCCTCTCCGGCCTGTTCGGTACCGGTTATCTCGGCCTCCGGGCGCTCGCGACCGGCATTCCGATGAGCATCCTCGCGTCGCCCACCTCGGCAAAGGCCGACGACACACCCGCCGCGTGTACGAAACCGCAGTTCATCTATCTGCTCACGTCGGGCTCCGGCGACCCCCTCAATGCGAACGTGCCGGGCTGCTACGAAGACCCGGGGATCTACCATTCCGCCGACGCGACGATGGCGCCCACGAACATGACGTTCGGCGGGCGCACGGTGAAAGCGGCTGCGCCGTGGGCGACATTGCCAGCGAACATCCTCGCGCGCACCGCGTTCATTCATCACGGCACGTATACGAACTCCCACGGCGACCACGCGAAGGTGAATCGTCTGATGGGCGCCGTGCAGCGGCAGGAGATGCTCGTCTCGCTGCTCGCGAAGAACCTCGCGCCCTGCATGAAGACGGTGCAGAGCCAGCCCGTCGTATTGGGCAATAATCTCATTACGTACAACGGCGCGGTCATGCCCGTGCTCTCGCCGCCGAGCCTGCAGCAGGTCTTGTTGTCGCCGACCGGGCCGCTCGCGGATCTCCAGAAGATCCGCGATACGCATCTCGATCAGCTGAATGCGCTGATGAAGCAGAACGGCGCGACGCAAGCGCAGCGGGCGATCGTGGACCAATACGCACTTTCTCAGGTGGAGGCGCGCTCGCTCTCGCAGCAGCTGCTCGCGGATCTCGGGGCGATCAAGGGCAATTCTCGCACGGACTTGAACATCGCGGCGGCGGTCCTGTTCAAGATGAACGTGTCGCCGGTCGCGGTCGGCACGTACAGCTTCGGCGGCGACAACCACGGCGACAACGGCCTCAACGGAGAAGCGGCCCAGACCGTCGCGAGCTGCGCCGCGCTCGCCGACTTCTACACGCGTCTCGGCACGTACGGCCTGACCGACTCCGTCACGATCGCAATCCAGAACGTGTTCGGTCGCACACTGTCGACGAAGGCGCATTCCGACAATCCGGACGGCCGCAATCACAACGCGAATCATCACTGCTCGGTGCTCATCGGCGCCGGCTTCAAGCAGTCGCTCATCGGTGGCGTCGCGCTCACGCAGAATGGCTTCGACTACCGCGCGACGGGCTTCGACTCCGCCACGGGCGCGAGCAACGACGGCGGCGACATCGCGTACGAAGCGACGCTCGGATCGGTCGGAAAGACGCTCGGGAAGGCATGTGGCGTCGATCCGAAGGTGCTCGACGATCAGATCACGAAGGGCAAAGTCATCACCGCCGCCCTCGCCTAAGCCTCGAGCATCCCGACCGTGCGTCGGGCCTCGCGACGAACGCGTTTGCGCGCGTCGTCGCAGAACGTCCGCACGCGCGGGGCGTCTTCACGCAGGCCCACGTCCGACAATGCTCCGAGGGCGCCCACGACGTCGTCGGCGAGCGTCGACGTCGCGAGCACGGAGAGAGCGCGCGATCGCGCGGCACCGAACGCACGATCCGGGTGCCTCGTTCGTAGGGTCGCGCGCGCGAAGAAGCGCACGGCCGCGTGATGATCGAGCAACGCGCGCTCGAACGGCGCGTCGTCCGACGGATCGAGCTGCATTCGTCCGCGCAGCCCGAACAGCCGCATCGTCGCGGATGCCGATCGCTCGAGAATCGGCACGAGCCCGCGCTTCGTCTCTGTCGCCATCGAACGCGAGATGACTCGCCGCGCCGCATACAGGCGCACGCGCAGGTCAGCGTCCTCGAGGGCGGGCGCGATGAGGGTGTCGTCGGCGAGCTCGAGGGATCGCAGACGCACGAATGGATCCGAATCCCGAACGCCCTCCGCCAGCGCGGCTGGGTGACGAGAGAGAAACGATCGAATCTCGGCAATGAAATTTCCGCCCCCCGAACGCTGCCGCCCACGAAGCAGCTCGACGAGACGCAACGAGCGCGCCCAGCTCGCCGCGAATCGCTCGATGAGCAGAGGCGCGAGCGCGTTCTCCGCCATGACTCGCAGCGTCGGCACGACGTCGTCGAGGCGCAAGAGGAGAAACGGCAAGACGAACGGCTCGCGCGATCCGCCTATTTTTGCGAGTCCGCGTTCACGGACGTAGCCGCTTCGATGAAGGGTGAGAAACGCCGCGCGCGCATCGGACTCACCCCCGGTCGCAGCCACGCTCGTATGGAACTCGGACCGCGCCGCGGCCGCCGTCGCGATGATCTCCCTTACAGAGGCATTTCGCACCCAGTGCTCGATGTCGTCCGGGATCCGGAAGTCCACGCGCGCAGCGTAACGCTCGTTTTCCGCATTCGCCTCCATCGCGATCCAGCCCCGTCACCGAAGGCGTCCATCATCGGGGTCATGATTCAGTTATTGGCAATCGATCTGTCCTGCCTCGTCGAAGGGTTCGGCGAGACCGCCAAGCAGGCATACGCGCTCGCGGCCGAGTCGGTCGGCGCCCGTCCGAAGGAGAGCGATCTCCGCGAGGCGCTGGGCCTCGAGCCATTCGACGCGCTGTCGAAGCTCTGTCGAGATCACCGCGCGCGCCGTGCGACGCAGATCTTCGAGACGGCGTTCGCGCGTCACTGGGAGAAGCAGCTCGCGATCCACGAGACGACGGGCGCGAGCTCGACGCTTCGCGCGATGATGAAGCAGGGCGTGAAGGTCGCCGTCGTCACGAGCCTTCCGCGCACGCTCGCCGCGCCGCTGCTCGCGCGGCTCGATTTCCCGTGCGATACGACAGTGACGAGCTGCGAGACCGTCTCGCAGCGCCCGCGTCCGGGTTTGATCTTCGAAGCGATGCGCCGCCTCTCCGTATTCGATCCGGACGACGTCGTGAAGGTCGGCGAGACCCCCGCCGACATGGCAGAAGGCGCGATCGCAGGCTGCGGCGCCGTCGTCGGCGCCACGTGGGGCTCACACCGTCGCGACGAGCTCTATCTCCGCCCGCACACGCATCTCGTCGATCGCATCTCGAAGATCGTCGACGTCGTCTTCGTCGCGGGCCTCGCCACCGCCGCGACGCGCGTTCACGACCACGCGTCGGAGCTCACGCCGTAGGCCCTCGCCGCCGCTTCCTTCGCCGCCTCGATCGACGGATGCCACGTGTGACTGATGCTCGCCCCGTTCGCGTCGAGCCGGAGGAGCGCGAAGCCCGCGCCGTCCGGGATCAACCCGAGCGCGACGGGATCGGGCAAATCGCTCAAACCACCGCGACCGACCATCACGTCGCGACGCGCCTTCGTGCCCGTCACCACCTTCAGCGTGGCGCGCAGCACGTCTCATCCCACCATCTGACCGAGCTTCCAACCCGCGAAGATGCCTGCGATGGCGCCCACGACCGAGAGAAGCATGCCCGCGACCGAGAGCATGCTCTCGCCCCAGATCATCGGAATGGCGCCGCCGATCGACGACCCGATGAACAGCCCGAGCCAGATGAACGTCTTCGTCATTCTTTCTCCAGCTTAGCGCCAGAAAGCGTGAAGAAGAACGTGGCGCCCTCGTTCGGCGCGCCCTCGGCCCAAGCGCGGCCGCCATGTCGTTGCACGATTCGCTGCACGGTAGCGAGACCGATACCGGTGCCCGCGAATTCCTCCATTCCGTGGAGGCGCTGGAATGGCGAGAACAGCTTGTGCGCATACGTCATGTCGAAACCGACGCCGTTGTCTTTGACGAAGAACGTCGGTACGTCCGCTCCCGCGACGGCGCCGACCTCGATCCGCACGTTCTCGCTCTTCTCCGTGAACTTGAACGCATTGCCCAGGAGATTGTCGAGCACGGCCGCGACGAGCAGCGGGTCACCATCGACGCGCATGTCGGGCTGGATCACGAGCTCCGTTCCGATGCGGGATCCCACGCGTGCCACGGCCGCGCGGGCGAGCTCCGTCATGTCGAGCGAGACGCGGCGGAGCTCCGCGCGAGAGAAGCGCGCGAGGGAGAGGAGCGCGTCGATCAAGTTCGCCATGCGCTTGCTGGCATTCGTGATGCGCGTGAGCGCGCGACGTCCATCTTCATCGAGACGCTCCCCGTTCGTCTCGATGAGCACCTGCGCAAATCCGTTGATGCCACGGAGCGGTGACCGGAGGTCGTGCGCGACGGAGTAGCTGAACGACTCGAGCTCTCGATTCGCGCTCTCCGCCGCCTCTTTCGAGCGCACGAGCTGCTCCTCTTCCTTCATGCGCTGCGAGACGTCGCGAATCGAGCTCGCGATCAGCGTGCCTTCTTCCGTGGCAATCGGTCGCCGGCGCACGTCGACGGGGAATTCCGTTCCGTCTTTGCGAATCGCGCGCATCGTGAACGACTTCTTCACGCCGAACGACCGCACGGAGCGATGGCTCGGTGCGATCAGCATTTCGATGGGCTGGCCCATCATCTCGTCGCGGGTCCATCCGAAGATCGTCTCTGCTTGTGCGTTCACGAGGACGATGTTGCGCGCCTCATCCATGATCACCATCGCATCGGGCGCAGCTTCGAGCACGGCGCGGAACTTCGCGTCTGCCGTGCGATCGGCTTCGAGCTTCGCGATGCGCTCTTCTGCCTTCTTCCGCTCGGAGAGATCGATGACGAACGACGTCCCCTCGCGCCGTTTCTCGTCGAGCGCCGTACCGATGAGCACCGGCACGCGCGTGCCGTCTTTTCGAATGAGCTCCTTCTCGCGCGGCTCGGTCAGCGCCGAGCCCTCTGCGATTTGCTCGAGTACGCGCTGGTCGACATGACGCCATTCGGGCGGTGTGAGCGACTGCCACGGCACTGCGCCAGTGAGAATGTCTTCTCGCGAATGGCCGATCATGCGGAGCAGCGCGTCGTTGATGTCGATGACGCGCCCCTGCATGTTCGCATGGATGATTCCGACGACACCCGAATCGGAAAGCCGCGCGAATCGACTCTCGAGCGTGCGTTGCGCAGCGAGCGCCTGCTCGGCCGCGGCGCGCGCTTTTCTCTCTGCGTCGTAGAGACGCGAGTTCGCATAGGCGAGCCCCGCGTGATCGGCGAGAGACGTCGCAAAAAAGCGATCATCTTCGTCGAACGACGGCGAGGTGGGCAGACAGCGATAGAGCGCGATGAGCCCCACCGCTTCGCCACGCGCACGAAGCGGGACGAGAATGACGGAATGGACCCCGATGCGTTCGAGGTGCTCGAACGTCGACCGGTCCATGTCGTTCTTCATCGCCTCCGCGCTCGTCTTCGGCGCGAACAAAGGGACGCCGGTGCGCAGCACTTCGCGCGCGAGCTTGTGCTCGTCGAGAGCGAGCGCGCTCTGCGACAGTCGCTTTGCGATCGATGCCTCGAGCTCCGGCGTCACCGCGTGCGCCGCGGCCGGATTCATGAGCAAGCCGTCGTCGGAGCGCACGAGGACGACGCACGCATCGCTGACGCTCGCGGAGACGCGTTTTGCGATCGTATCGAGAAGAAGCGACGGCTCGGTGGACGCATCCGCGAACGCGCGGACGGCGTCGGTCAGCAGCGAGAGGTGCTCAGCCGCCTTTGCGGAGCGCGTCACGCCTGCGAGCATACGTCGCCGCGAGGGCGAGGCAGAACATTACGCCGGCCAATCCCGTGCTCGAGCTGCCGCGATGACCCACTGCGCAACCGCTTTCGCTGCTCTCGGCCGGCGCCTCCTGCTCGTCGGGCAGCGGTGCCGAGTAGCTGACGGGGGGCTCCGTCGGGTCCGTCGTCGTCGCGGCGGGCGCAGGCGTGGTCGACGCCGGCGGGTCGGCGGGGGCATCGTTGCAGACTGCACCGACCGCGAATCCGCCTACGGGCGACTTCGCAAGCCGATCGGCGGTGGACGGGCCGTAGTCACCGTCCTCGTCGATCTTGTCGGTCGGATGATTGCGATTCCAGAGCCGCTGGAACGCCTTCACCGAGATGCCCTCGAGGTCGACGGTGCCGCTCCCGATGAAATCATAATGAACGGGGTCGCTCGACCCGAGCCAACGGAAGTCGTGACCATTCATCGCGGTCCGCCAACCTGCGTTGTCCTCGACGTCGACGGCGAGCCCCGACTCGTGATTGCTCGTGCCCGGCTTCGCGGCGAGGCTGATCCCGCAACGACCCGTCTGGTACCAGCGATAGAGAAGGAACTGCTGCGGGAGCGTGCGGAGCCCCGAGTTGATCGACATCGTCGTGCCGCGCGCCTTCTGCACGGCGAGAAGGCTCTTCGCGGCGTTCGTCTGGAGGAACGGGAACACGGCGGATCCAAGGGCCAGCCCCGGCGTGTTGTCGATGCGCGAGAACGTGCTCGGGTGCAGGCACTGGATCTCGTCGACGAGCTGCGTCGCGAGCCCCTTCACCGCCGTCGTCGAGCAAGCCTGACTTACCGCCGTCTCGACGGTGTCGGTCGGAGAGAGCGCCGCGCTGACCTGTCCGACGGGCTCGTCGTCGTGCGAAGACGACTCCGGCGCACCTGAACAAGCCACGAGCGCAAAAACCGAGAGGCAAGCGACGACGCGAGACACGTCCTCTCGAAGTGCAGAGACCGGGCCGCGACGATGTCGAGACCCGGTCCACGCATGACGTGCAAATCACGGCGCGAATCGCGCAATCCTACTTCGTAGGAGCCCGCCGTCCGTCGCGAGTGTTCGCGGAGGATCGCGACCACGCGCGAGCGATCTCAGCGACGACGACGCCGCGCGAATCCGAGTAGGGCGAGACCGAGGACACTGCACACCGCGATCATGTTGCCCGTGCTCGCGGTTCCGATCGAACAACCGCCGCCCTCGAGCGAGGTGCCGGGCAGGTCGTCGTCACCGACGCCGTTGTTGTCGCCGTTGCCGTTGTCGATCGGACCGCCGCTGCTCGTGCCGCCGTCCGTGCGTCCGCCGTCGGCGTTGCCGCCGTCGCTTCCGCCGTCGGACACGCCGCCGTCACCGCTCGTGGGCGCGGTGCACTTGCCGTCGGTTCCGCAATCGTTCGAGCGGCACTGGTTGTCGGCCGTGCACGCGGTGCCCGTCGCGTAGCCACAGAGGTTGTCCTTCGTATCGCAGAGATCGTTCAGACATCCCGTCGACGTGCCTTGCGTCGGCGTCGCGCCGGCCGTGCACTGCGCGCCCCCCGCAGGGGCCTGCCCGTAGGGGCTCTTGCCGCCGACCGGTGCCGCGATGCAGGTGAACTGCGTCGCGCCGGGATCGAGCACGCACTTCGGAGTCGCAGGCGGACACATCGAATCGGCGATGCAGCCGCCGCATTGACCCGACGCCGTCGTGCAATTCGTATTCGCGAATGCCGCGTTCGTGGTGCTCGTGCCGGCGTTGCCGTTCGTCGCGCCGCCGTTGATCAAGCCCGTGACGCCCGCCGCGCCCGACGTGACGCTGACGGCGCACGTGCCGCCGCTCTTTGCAATTTGCACGCGTCCGCCGCCGCCACCGCCGCCGGGACCGTAGTTCTTCACGCCGACCTGCGGCGTGGCATTGCCACCGACGCCGCCCGTTGCGTTGATCGCGGTGCACACGGCCTGCCCCTTGAACCAACCGAACACGCCACCACCGGCGCCACCACCGCCAGCGCCGTCCGTGACCGTGTTGTCAGCGGGATTCTGCGCCGTCTCCCCTGCTCCGCCGTTCGCGGTGATCGTGCCGGCGCCCGCGAGCGAATCGGCACGCATCCACACGATGCCGCCGCCGGCGCCGCCGTCGCCGCCGACGTTGTCGTCGCCTTCACCGGCACCACCGGCGCCGCCGAACGAGACGTTCTTCGCCGGGTCGTACGCGACGACGACGCCACCGAGACCGCCGACCGCGCGATTCGAGTCTTGGAACGTGTTCGTGTTGCCGCCGCTGCCGCCCTTGCCGCCGTGACCGCCACCGCCGCCGCCGGCGTTGAAGCAGTCACCGCCGCCGCCGCCGTTGCCGACCTCGCCGCGTGCGTAGTGATGCGGGCTCGCCGCGACGTACGTGGTCGACGTGGAGAACGCGGTGCCGTCGAGGCCTTCGCCCTTGTGACCGCCGCCCGCCGCGTTGCCGCCGCCGTTCGGGATACCGTCGAGCGCGTTGCACGCGTGCGGAGCGCCAGTGGAGTTGATGAACAAGCCGCCGCGAAAACCTGCGCTCGCAGCGTCGATCGTGCCGGCGTTCGTGACCGCGCCCGTCGCGAGGAACGCGACGATGCCGCCCGTCGTTCCGTTCCATTTCGACGGGATGATCTTCGCGCCCGCGTTGATCGTGAGCGTCGTGTATTCGGGCACGCTCACGAGCTGCGTGTCGTTCGCGTCGAATGCAGCGACGACGCCGTGCGTGAACGTGACGTCGTTGCCCGCGACGGCCGCGATGCGCGCGAGCTCGTAGTGCCCCGGCTTCGTGTTCGCGAGGTCGAGCGAGTTGCCCGCGCCGCTCACGAGCTGCGTGGCAAAGCCGTTGTGACTCTGCACGATCATCACGACCTGACCGACCGTGAAATTCGCGGCCGCGCCGACGCGCGCGCCCACGGTGACGGTCTTGCCGCCCACCGCGAGCGCGGTCGTGACCTGCGCGTAGGTGTTGATGGTCTCGCCGGCCGCGGCCGTGACGGTCTTCACACCGTCACGACCCGATCCGAGACCGAACGTGTCGGCCTCGGCGCGCGCCATTCCCGAATACCCCAAGACACCGAGAGCAACTGCAAAAGCGATATTGCGAATACGCATGGGACCCTTGGATGATAGCGGGTTCATTCGGGCGATTTCTCGATATGGAACTCGACGCGACGATTCGCGGTACGTCCCGCATCCGTCGTGTTCTCGGCGATCGGTCGGTCGGGACCGAAACCCTCGCTCGTCAGGCGGTCTTTCTCGATGCCATGCGAGGTGAGCCATTTCACGACGCTCGCCGCACGATCCGCACTGAGCTTCTTGTTCAGAGCGGCGGTGCCGCGGTTGTCGGTATGGCCTTCGACGCGGACCTTCTTGATCTCGGGATGATCCTTCAGGACCTTCTGCACCGCCTCGAGGACTTCTTCACTGTCTTTGCCCGCGACGATCTCCGCGCTGTTCGTCTTGAAGCGCACCTGGTCGAGGATCTTGATCTGCCCCTCGGACACGAACGCCTTCGGACAGCCGTTGCGCTTCGGGTCGGGATCCTTCGGACCGGGCTCGTCGGGGCACGCGTCGTCGGCGTTGGCGATGCCGTCCTTGTCACGATCGGGATCCGGACAACCGTTCGTCTTGGGGTCGTCCGTCTTGATGCCCGGCTCGTTCGGACACGCGTCGTCCTTGTCGAGAATGCCGTCGCCGTCGGTGTCCGGCGGACAGCCGTTCTTCTTCGGATCCTGGCTGGGGGCGCCCTTCACGTCGACACACGCGTCGTCCTTGTCGTAGATGCCGTCGCCGTCGCGATCGGCCGGGCAGCCCTGATTCTCGGGCACGCCAGGCACGTCCGGGCACTTGTCGTCCTTGTCGAGGATGCCGTCGTGATCGCGATCGGCGGGCGGCTCGGGCGGACAGCCGTTCTTCTTCGGATCGGCGTTCGCGACGCCCTTCACGTCGGGACACGCATCGTCCTTGTCGAGGATGCCGTCGCCATCGCGATCGAGCTCGATCGGGGAGAAGAACTCGATACCGACGAGCGCGCGGAGCTCGGGCGCGCCGAAGCCACGCGTGAGACCCGTGCCGACGCCCGTACCGAAACGCAGTCCGGGAACGGGCTCGAAGTGCGCACCGATGAGGCCTTCGACCGGCGTCGCGCGCTTCGCGAAGCCGTCCTCGAAGACGGTGCTCCAGAAGATTTCGGGACCGACCGTGACCTTCTTGTCGGCGAGACGAATACCGGCCGCGGCCGAGAAGTCGAACGCGGTGCCGATCTCGCTGCCGTCGAGCGTCTCCTGACGATTGCGATATTGCATGCCCGCTTTCACGGCGTACGTGAAGAGGCTGACGTCGCCGGCCGCCATGAGGCGGGGCGCCACGCGCACCGAGCCGTCGCCCGAATACGTACCCTTGCCGCCCGTGGGGAGCCAGACCTGTGCGCCGAGCGCGAGCTGGAACGGATCACCGTAATTGCCGAGGAGTCGGAAATCGGCGCCGAGCCGCAAATCGCCAATCGCCTGTTCGTGGGTCGGCGACTGGTAGAACGTGTTGTTCACCGTGTCGGAGTGACCGTCGACGAACGCGATGAGCGGAATGCTCGCGGAGAGTCGCAGGCGATCGAACAGGTTGATCGACGCGCCGGCGTGGAACGCGAGCATGTTGCGGACGATCGACTTGTGGACGTCGTCGTTCGCGTCGTACGTCGCAAGCGGGCGATATTGATAATCGCCCACGACGCCCGCCGCGAAACGCCCGTTCCCTCTCAGGTCGAGTGATTCGTTCGCGAACCAGTCGCTGCCGCGTTCCGACGGCTCGAAGTGATTGACCGCAAATCCCTGTTTCGTCGCCTGCGCGCTCGCCTCCCGAGGAGAAGCGAAGACGGCTGCGACGAGAAGCAAAGCGCTCTTCTTCTGCACGATGCCATTAGAACAAAGGCACCTAGCGCTTCGCTACTTTGTTGTATCCAGGTCAGGATATTCGAGTTTTCAGGAGTGCGAACAGCGCTTCGTAGTGACGCTCCGTCGCAGCCTCGTCGTGGATGGGCGTGTCGCTCGGCACCCACCCGTGCTTCGCGTCATAAGTAGTTACGGTGTGGTCGACGCCCGCGTCGTCCAGCGCCTTCTCGAGCGTCTGCTTGTGCTCCTCGGTGAAGTGCGCGTCGTCTTTCGCACCGCCGACGTAGATGGCCGCCTTGATCTTCGTCGCCATGCGGTGCGCGCTGTCCGGCGCGTCGGTCACGAGGCCCCCCGGGTGGAACGCTGCCGCGGCCGCGATGCGATCGGGGAATGTCGCCGCCGCCCAGAGCGCGAGGCGGCCACCCATGCAGTAGCCCGTGATCCCGATCGGCGTCTTCTTCAGGCTCGGCTGCGCGTCGAGCCACGCGAGACACGCGCGCGTGTCGTCCATCGCTTGTTCGTACGTGAGCCCGCCGATCTTCTTGCGCCACTCCGCGCCGACCGCGGGGTCGGTGAAAATCTTCACGGGGTCCTGTGGCTCGTACTCGCCGCCGCGATGAAACACGTCCGGAAGGAGCACGACGTAGCCCTCCTTCGCCATGCGCTCGCCCATCTCGAAGAGCGCGGGGCGGATACCGACCCCATCCATGTAGAAGAGGAGCGCGGGCCACGGGCCCTTCCCTTCTGTCGGTTCGAAGACGAATGCACGAAAAGGGAGGTCCGTTCGCTTCATGGGTCGCCCAGTTCTATCATCGCGCCATGTCGAATTTCACGCCCTTGGCGTCACTCGTAGGGGGCGCGCTCATCGGGGCGAGCGCTTCCCTTCTTCTGATGACGGAGGGGCGCGTCGCCGGCATCAGCGGCATCGTGTCGGGCATCTTCGGCGCACGCTGGCGCATGCAGTTCGTCGCGGGTCTCCTCGGCGGCGGACTCGTGATGTGGCTCGTGCGGCCGTCGTCGTTCGGACCGTCCGTCGTGTCGTTGCCGCTCGCCATCGTCGCGGGCCTCGTCGTGGGTGTGGGGACCAAGCTCGGGTCGGGATGTACGAGCGGTCATGGCGTGTGTGGAATCTCGCGCCTGTCGTCGCGGTCGATCCTTGCAACATGCACATTCATGGCGACGGGCGTGCTCACGGCGATCGTCATGGGGCACGTTCGATGAGGGCGGCGCTCGCCGGATTTCTCTTCGCGATCGGCCTCGCGCTCTCGGGCATGACGAGCCCTGCGAAGGTGATCGGCTTCTTGAACGTCACCGGCGATTGGGACCCGAGCCTCGCGTGCGTGATGGCAGGCGCGATCGGCGTGCATTTCGTGTTTGCCCAAAAGGCGAAACGAGGAGGCGCGCGTTATCACCTGCCGACGAAGACGACGATCGATGCGCCTCTGCTGATCGGAAGCGCGCTCTTCGGAATCGGTTGGGGGCTCGGTGGATATTGTCCCGGTCCCGCTGTCGTGTCGGCCGTGACGCTGCGAGCAGAGCCGATCGCGTTCGTCCTCGCGATGGCGGCGGGCATGTGGGTTGCCTCTCGATTCGGTCATGGGAACCATGATCAACAAAGGGAGTGACGTCGTCGGTTATCTCGAGAGTCAGCACGAGCGCGTGAAAGGCTGGTTCGAGAAGGTCCTCGCGAGCTCGGGCGAGAAGCGTCGCCACGCGTTCTACGAGCTGCGTCGACTGCTCGCGATTCATGAAACGGCGGAAGAAGAAATCGTCCACCCCGCCGCGCGTCGCGCGCTCGCAAACGGCGAGCAGATCGTGCGTGAGCGTCTGCGTGAAGAGAACGAGGCGAAAAAGGTCTTGGCCGAGCTCGAGACCCTCGACGTCGACTCGCCGGAGTTCGAGCAGAAGCTGGTCGCATTTCGAGCGAGCGTCATCGCGCACGCCGAGGCAGAAGAGACGCAAGAGTTCGAGCCGCTCCGCGGCGTGATCGACCAGAAGAAGCTCGAAGAGATGAAGAAGACGGTACAGCTCGCGGAATCGATCGCACCGACGCGCCCCCATGCCGGCATCGAGGGCCAGGCCGCGAACATCCTCGTCGGCCCGTTCGCCTCGATGCTCGACCGCGCGCGCGACGCGATCGCGAAGAACAAGCACTAGGCGCAATGCCGATCGGTTAGCGACCTAAGCGATCGAGACTACTTAAGAATCGCGAAGGCTCTTTTTGTCGCTCGCGATTC
>JAOTRH010058348.1:0-18812 GCA_034768845.1 Heliamphora exappendiculata
AAAGCTGTGAAATTTTTCTCAAAACAAAGCAGAGGTTCTCAAATCCTCCTCCTTTTTGCCGCTTGTTTTCCCTCTTCCCTGTCTTTCTTTTCCCTATCTCGTGTTAACCATGTCTTGTATTCAGCAGAAAGATCGGCACACTGCAACTCATGCATCTCCATCAATGAGTGAGATGGCCAGACATCCTGATACTGTGCTAAAAAAGGAGCCCGCAGTGCAGAGGAAGACAAATAACCTCGAATACCAGGGAATACGATTTGACTACGCCCGAACTGCCGCATGATCCGACAGGGGTAGTATAAAGAAGTCTGAGACAGACCAACAAGCAGCACACCAGGATGATCCATAGTGGTCAGAGTCATAGCAGGAATCCGCCACCAAGGGTACTGCCAGGTAATGTCTGAACCAGTCAGGGAGGAAAGATATTGTCGCCAAGATGCCTCAGTATCATATATCTGATAACGCAGACAGTAAAGGAAAGTAGCGGCATTGTGCCTATCAGTCGGAGGTTTCTGTACAAGGTTCACATTTTTTATCAGCTAGATTTATAGCAAAAGTTAAAACAGTAAGAGAAAGACCTTTGCAGTATAACAGGGAACTTGATACAAAGAAAGATGTTAAAATCACCTGGAGAAGTAAGGGACTGCCATCAAAGGTGGTGGTTTCGCCACGATGAATAGCATCAAAGCCCAGCAGTGTCTCAGCCAAAACCAGAGGCACGAAGTTTTTCCCCATCCACATTTGGCCAGCAATGTCAACCAGGACACAACTAACTCGGCCATTAAAAGGGACAAGGAGATACTGGGTAAGGAGGCAGAAGCAAAGTGCATAACAGCGCTGCAGCTGAAAGTCTAGATCGTTGAGGTCACCAGTAGGATGAAATCTCTCAATAAGCCATGAGATGTCAAGACAGTCACCCGAGGTTGGAAGGGAAGCCTCCATCCGAGATAGACCACAAAAATGCATCACCTGCTGCCAAACTGAGAGAAAGGGAGTAGGAACGACAACAGAACCTCGCGAAACCAAGTCCAAAATAGCAGCAAACTCCTCCACAGTGGGACAGAGTTCTTTGAGGCCAAACCAAAAGACATGGGACTGTGGATCCCACAGTTGTGCAGCAGCCATCAGTAAGGGTTTGTTAATCTTCACGGTCCTCGGTGAGAAAAGGGCATTCAAGCCAAATGGGGTAAAGTTCAAACATTCGATATGGGAGAGTGTTTCGATCCATGGAGAAAGAGGAGAAGCCATATAAGCTCGAGCAACAGCAAATGGGGCCTTCAGGGCTATATTTATAAGGAAGAAAAAGGCGGGAAATCAAAATTTCTTCAAAAAGGATAATCACTGTGGCGACCACCAACTGCAAAAAGCACAGTACAGTGACATCATTCCATTGACCAAGCGACCGCCATGTTGAAAAGAGCGACCGCCAGCTTCACATTTTGGGAAAGTGGCGACCGCCATGTGCTGTTATGACGACCGCTATGTTTGAACATGGCGGGTATGGGACTGGTTGCAGTCTGTGTGATTTGTATTAGTTATGGTGCCTGAACTACGCATCCATGGCAGTTTGAGTAACAAAATAAGGAAAAAACATGAAACAAAGTAACAAAGCAAGAAAATGGCATGAAGGCCCTAAAGATGCATAAAAAGCAATATAATGTAAATCGGAGCACCAAGGCCCAATAAGCAGCAAAACTGGGGCACACAGGCCCATGAAGCAGATAAGTGTATCAAACTGGGGCACGCAGGCCCATCAAAATAAATGTATCAAATAGTAAAAAAAGCTGGGGAAGGGAAAAGGCTCTCTCTCTCTCAATGCCTGGGGCGAACTCGGCGGGAAGAGGGGCCAGCCTCCTCCGAGCTGTCGTTCTCAAATAGTCTGTTGAAGTCGTCGCCATCGTCGCTACTAGAAGAAGAGACAACTCTGGACCAACTCCGAGCAGATGAAGCAGACCCTCTGGAACGATCCCAAGAGGATGCTTGGGAACCACGACCTCTAACTGGAGCAGGTGGCGGCATCATACCGGCGGCCAGAGCTGGAGGCTGTCAAAAGAAAAATAAGACTCAAAGTAGAATAAAGACAGGAAAATAAAAAAAAATGAAAATGAACACACAAGCTACTCACGGTGGCTACTGGTGTAAAAGCAACACCAGCTGCTCGCATCGAGGCATCCATCTGCCGAACCAACACCCTCAAACCAGTAGTCATCAACATCGCCCGGTCTAACCAAGCCTGATCGACCTGTGGAAGAAAACAATTTAGAAAAGACTAGACAGATAAAACAACTAACTGAGAAGAAGGTAGAAAACAAACCTGGCCCATGTCAGCCCTAAACTCCAATTCTGGCAGAACAGGAACCGGTAGACAGAAGGGGAAGCCATATACCTCCCACCAGTAGCATCCCTAGCAGCAGCTCCGGCAATCGCTCCAGTAGCAACCGCAGCCTTAGCCCCAGCATCAGCAGCAGCTCCAGCATCAATGCCCACAACCTCTGGTACCGATCCTCGTCTCTAGCCTCCTGGGACAATCGGGTCGGGTCCTAGTGGCCCCATCAAATGAGCCCGGGCCCAAGCCATGTAGTCTCCCTCCGCTATAAGCAGCTCAATAGCGGGGGTCCTCACGGTCTCCAGCAGAAGGTCGACCAGGCCCAGATCCTCAGTCCAGCGCATACAGGCCAGAGGAACCACTTGGATTCGAAAGTCATCCAGGCCAAGCGACTGGCGAACCACTCGCTCCCCCAGGTAGAACTCCCGCCCAAGTGGGCCCTCTAGCAAGATATGCCTCGCAACGATGTCATGACTGTGCATCAGATCTGCGCCGGCTCGATCCTCTACCCCCCTCCAGACATCCCAGTGGACCTACGAAGTACCATACAATGCAAGGAACGGTAAAACATACAGTATGATGAATAGTGCACAATAAACAGTGCTCAGGGAAGTACAGTACAGTGTAGTGAACAGAATGAAAAACAATATAGTGTAGTACAGTGAACAGCACAGTAAGCAGTATAATACAGAAAGCAGTGTACCTGGTCGGGGGTCAGCCGGTCCAAAGACACCCGAAATCGGTCAAGATCCTTCCCACCGACTTTCTTCCCCTTCAGTCCACGGGACTACCGGGCTGCTCGGGGAATGACTAGAGGGTCTATTGCAAAGTTCACCAGGACATGAAGCCTGAGGAACTCGTAGGTCCATAACTGCAAAGAAGAAGATGTCAGCAAGCAGAAATAATAGATAACAGAAATTGATGAAGAACTGAAAAAACAAAATCATATCTCCCAAACCCTCTAGTATCCCCCGATGCTGAGTTCCTGGGGGAATCGGGTCAAGGTTCGCATAAAGCTGTAGAGAGTAGCCAGAGCAGCGCCTCCCCAGCCATAGCTAGCAACCCGGTCAAGATGAGCCAGGCCGCCCAAATAATGCAAATGAACGGTATTCTCCTTATTCAAAAATAAGGAGGTACCGAACATATACATGAGAAAGCCTCGGGAAACCCACTCGTAATGACGAGACTCGGTGCACTGAAAGCGTCTGAACCGCTCAAAGAACCAGGTGTATCTGACTATGTTGCGGTCCATCTGAACAGGAATAGCCCCGAGGAAATACAGCAACTCGTCGACGGACTGCGCAATGGTGGGATCGAAGGGGATGGAAGTTCCTTAACTCGGATGCCGGTGATGAGGGCAAAGTCCAGAGGCGTCAGAGTAGCCTCAAAAGTGGTGAAGTGGAAGGTGTTGGTGGTATCCGACCACCGCTCGGCCAGGATTGTCAGCTATACCCTATCATTGCTCGTCCTACCCAGTAGGAGTATGAAACGAGTAAAGCCGGAGGCATCGATATAAGCCCGACTGGGAGTAGGGAGGGCATCATACCACTCCAACACCTTCCCGGAGGCAGAACCCCCAAAGCCCCGGACATAACGACCAGCCTGTAAAAGAAGAACAGATAGAGAACATATGAAGAACAAGTCAAGTAAGCAAGGTGCAGGAAATATCTGAAGGCAAAGTCCTAGGAAACAAGGCCCCCTAACCCTAAGTTCATGTGCAAGTGATGATCATTTGGTTTCTTTCAAAGAACTAGGCACCCTAACCCTAAGTTTATCATTCCTAGTAATCCTAAGTCCTGGTGCACCAGTCGAATTTCTATAATTCTTCCCTAGGCTTCTTACCAAATAAAAGAGAAAAATAAAAATAAAAATCTTCCTAAGATTTCTGGGATTTTTCTACGATTTTTTGCAAATTTCTAAAGCATCCTTAAAATTTTCCTTAATTTTCTAAATTTTTTTTCAAATTTTACATGGTTTTCTAAAAATTTCTAGGGTTTTCTAAAATGTTCCTAAATTTTTCTCAAATTTTTTCTTAAAATTTTTCTAAGATTTTTCCCAAAATTTTCTCAAATTTTTTCTAAGTTTTTCTCAAATTTTTTCTAAGTTTTTCTCAAATTTTTTCTAAGTTTTTCCTAAAATTTTCTCAAACTTTTTCTAAAATTTTCTAAATTTTTTTTCCAAAATTGTTTAAAATATTTTCCTAAAATTTTTCAAAATTTTCTAAGTTTTTTCCAAAATTTTCTCAAAATTTTTCTAAAATTTTCTAGTATTTCTAAAATTTTCTCAAAAATCTTTCTAAAAAATTTCTATGTTTTTCTAAATATTCCTAGATTTTTCTTAAAATTTTTCTCAAATTTTTTTGAGATTTTCTAAACTTTTTTAGAACTTTTTTCAAAAATATTTTTCAAAGTTTTTCTCGAATTTTTGGAATTTTTCTCAAAACTTTCAAAATTTTCTAATGATTTCCAAATTTTCTTCAAGCTTTTTAAAATTCATCCAAATTTTCTAAGATTCATTCCAAAATTCCCCCAAAAAAATCGAAACTCAAAAATCAAAAATCAAAAATCAAAACAAAGCTTTCCTCCCATATATTTGTGTTTTTCTCGAAATGAACAATAAAGTTTTTAAAAAATTTTCGCTAAAGATAATTGCCCATTTTTGTGGGTTGTTTAAAAGATCCTAGTTGTCCCTACTGTTTTGATCTACATTGCATAGGTACCTAAGTTAAGCTCAAATTCTGATCATTATTCATCAATCAACATTCACACATCAAAATCATTCAACATATCAAAAATAAATTATCATAATCAGTCATCATCATAAAAAAACACATCATATTAGGGATACTACACATGCATCTTTGTTTGGTATTCCATGCTCTGGTATTAAAACAAGTAAGGATGGGGTACTTATCAACGGGCGTCAACGAAATATATGATGGTCATGCTCCTGCAGAAGAAGGTCGGCAGCCACAGCATCCTCGGGAGGCTCATAGCGTCTCAAGCCATGAGGAACCACGCGATGAGGTAATGGATCGTATGTGTGCGGGTCAAAAGGTGCCAGATGACCGTCTCGAGCATCGGGGGCCAAAAAGTCAGCTATCACGGCCTCTGCAGCAGCATCAGCAGTCGCCTGAGCCTCTGTAGGTGCTCGCGCCTTCTCCTCAGCAACTCGGCGGGAGGCGCGCTCTGCCTCAAGAACAAGGCCATCCATCGCGGCGGCAGGCTGCGTGGAAGTAACCCCACCAGTAGGAAGGCTGGTGGACGTACCCTCGAGAGTATCTGTTGGGAATGTATATTGAAAAGTCATACTTTTTATGTATTTTATTCTTGATCTCTGGCATATTAATGAGAAATATTTGAGATAATTTTGCATTCGTGATTTCATATTTATATTTGTGATGAATGAATGCATAGTCTGTATATTCTATCCAGTATTTGACTCGGTGCGTGCTGCACGAAAAATCAGGTCAAAGGTTCTAACAGATTATACAGGTAGGTTCACAACCGCAATGGACCCGGACATTCCATTAGTACGATTGTAGTACATCGTTATAGTAGTTGGTCTTGGCTAGGTCGAACGGATCGAATTTAGGTTTCGAAATTCGATGTTCGAGGTCGATGTGTTAGTACACTTGGAGTGTATTGAGCAGGATCAACGGGATGATTGATTCTATACTAACTTTATGAATTGATCCACATCACGTATTATCATGTATTGCACGAACTCCTAATTTCGAAGTGATTGATTAATTGTGTTCAGATAATGTACAGTACTTTGAGTCATCAATGGTTGAGATTTTCTCACTGAGATCAACAATACCGATGAGTTGGGTACTAGCGTTATTTGTCCGATGATTGATAATCAACTAATGAAAACCACATTCGATTTAGGTTGAGGAGTTTTCCCTCGTGTGCTTTGCTTATAGGTTTGATTATGCTAAACTTGTACAGTGGATCTTTGGATTTGACATATCAAGAGGTTAAGCGGTGCAATTGCGAGGAAAAAGAGGATAATTAAATTGGGTTGTCAGTAATCTAATTTATTTATCAGGAATCCATATCTTAAACGTGAGGAGAATTCAGTGCATTTGATAATTGAAAACTCAAGACATAATTTGAGTTAGGGCTGGGAGCAGTCAGGACCTTTGGTGGAATAAGTTCCGGTTCGTGCGAGAAAGGATCTAACTCGGGGACAGAGTTAGGGATATTTAATTTTTTCGTACGGTTAGCCCGAGTCCTATACTTTCTCGTGATCTCTCACGTAGCCCACTACATGCACGGATATTTTTTTATTGGTTTATGTTATTATTTAATTTAATTAGAATGTCGATTTTGCCGCCGGGGACATTTAGGGATTAAATTAAATAATGAGGGGCGTTTTTAGTTTTTGGCACACCTAGGGATTACTTCCTAGGTGGCCGGACCAAATAGGAGATGGTGGATTTTATTTTTATGTTAAGTGTATACCTTCTTATATTTTTTTTTGGAAGGAGAATATATATACACTTAATATCCTTTTTGATATATGGCCATATATTAAAAATGAGGCTCTATAAAGATAACCCTAACCCTAATCTCCTCCCAAAGCCGCCGCCCCTCTCTTGATTTGGCAATTAATTTTGCCTCTCTAGAGATAAGTGTGAGAAGCAACCAAAAGTGTAAAAAACTCTTCGATCAGTATCGGTGCCTACTCACCGTGATCGTCGTAGTGCGTCGGGATATACGTGAGAAGATCGTTGGGTCGTCTCGGATCATTGTTTGGCATCAAAAAAAACTTGTTCAAGTATAAGTGTGAAAGAAAAAAACTCGTTTCGTCTCGGATTGTTGTTCGGCATCAAAGAAATTTGTTCAATTTCTTGAAGGTATATTTAATCATAAAATATCATATTATTTTATTATTTTTCATGAAAATCGCACAACGTCATTTTTTACGGTCACGACGTCGTTACTTATGTTTACCTTACTATGTATGCACATGCTTAGCAAAAAAAAAAGGTAATAAAAAAATAAAAAATAAAAAATAATATATATATATACATATATATATAAAAATTTTCAACGAATAATAAATAATAAACTTTGTTTCCTTAAATTTTTAATTATCTCGTTCTTTATTCCGAATCTGTAGGTCTTAAATCGACCTATTAATTCGTGATTTTCTACTCCGATAAATTTAATTTTAAGCCATAATTTGACTTTTAATTATTTTAATCTCGTATCTCATCCCGAATTTTGGGACTCAATTCGACCTATTAATTCGTGATATCATCTCTGACAAATTTAACCTTAAGCCGTAACTTGGCTTTCAAATTTTCCCAAATTTTTAGATCTTAGTTCGATCTCTTAATTCACAATCTTTCTCCCAATAAATCAAAGTTTTCAGTCGTAACTTAGCTTCCGATCATTCCATTCTCGCTTCCGATAAACCTACCCTTTAAGTCTCGCGTTCTTAAAATCCTGACTTAACCTATCAAATTGATGTTTACCTCGTCGGTCATCCTCATGACCCTAAACTGACTCGGTCCTCCTCATGACCCTAAACTGACTCATCGATCCTCCGCACGACCTTAAACTGACTCATCAAACTAACTCGGTCCTCCTCATGACCCTAAACTGACTCGTCGGTCCTCCTCATGACCCTAAACTAACTCAGTCCTCCTCATGACCCTAAACTGACTCGTCGGTCCTCCTCATGACGTTAAACTAACTCGTCGATCCTCTTCACGACCCTAAACTGACTCGCATTGCATTACACTATACTTGTTATGCATCATATCTCTTACCATTGCATCCTCACATTTTGCCCCTAGAACTACGTTTTGGTCTGATTCCTAGCAGAAGGGGTACATAGGCAACTCAATGAAAATTCGAATACGACCAACATCGTATGCATGCCCGTATGTTTGTGGCCTAAGATTGACGGCTCGGTCAAATGGTTGTTGTCTTTAGATCTTTGATATAACTTGCTCACACGTTACTATGCAAGTTATATCAAAGAGGGGCAACTGTAGACACCCCAATTTGACCATGGCTAATCTTAGGCGAATTTGATGATGAAAACAGATGGATTAGTGCCTCCATACGATCCTCGGGAAGTGATCCAAGCTCGGTATTTGAACCCGAAACCTTCAAACCAATAAAATTTTGTCGAACCATCGAAACTTGCTGCTCAAGTAAGGCGACTGCCAACTTTCATTGTGGCGACCGCCATGGAACATTGTAGAAACCCTAGCCAAAAGTGGCGACCGCCACCTTTCATCATGGAAACCGCCAGCCTCCATTGTGGCGACCGCCATAGAACTTTGTGGAACCTTTCAAAAACCTGGCGATCGCCAACTTGCATTGTGGCGATCGTAAACTCCAAATGGCCTGACGTGTCCCAAAACGTGAAAACACCTCATTAGTTAAAGAATTCTATAAATATCGTACCCCAGTGTACGTTTTCAGTACAAATTTTGAGTGAGAGAGACTCTACCGATATATCGAGTGATCCCGAGTCCCGACGCCGAAGCCCTGCTGAAATTTCGAGTCCCGAACCTCCAACACCTACATTGAAGCCTACCTTGCTTGGATCACCACCCGGGGATTGACCCATTGAAGCACATTCCCGACTTGAGGATTCCGCAATCTAGGTACCTTGTTTGGATTTTCGGCCCTTCTAGCTCCACTTTCTACCTCTTTGGAGTGGCTGGATTATTTTGATCATTTCAATTTCAATTATGCTCTTACATTACTCATCGTCGCTTTATTAATGTTTGAATTCAATGTTTAGCTTATTTAACTTATTTAGCTTATTTGTTTACTTGTATTAAATTTATTCAATCATTAATTAGTGCTAACATAATTTGAACAATACGACTAAATAATATCGTTATTATTATAATCCAAGCACTTACATAAAAATGGTTGTAATTATCAATATTACACCCATATTCTAGTATTTCATTTCATTTATTTTCTTTTCTTTTATGCTAATTTAATATTCTAGCATTTATTTATTTTTCTTTTCTTTTAGTTAGTTTAATTTTCTTTTACTAGCATTCTATTTCATTTCTTTTTCTTTTCTTGTAATATTAATTTAATGCTCTATTTTGTTTTTCTTTTAACTTAGTATTTCTTTTATACCTTTCATTTTCTATTTCTTTGCATTTTCTTTCAATACTATTGTAATTTTTTTCTCGTATTTTATTTTATTTGTTTTCTTATAATACTCCATTTAGTATTTCTTTTTCTATTAGTTAATCTTTAATGCTAATATGTCTTTTCTTTTCTTTTTATGGCAATGCAACTTTATTTTTCTTTTTATGTTCCATCCTATTTTTTTTTCTTTCCTTTTGATGTTAGCTTAAATTAATTTCTTCTAGCATTCCTTTTCTTTTTTTTTTTCTCTCAATATTAGGGTAATTTCTCTTTTAGCACCTATTTTAATTATTATTATTTTTATTTTATTAAACCAAAAATCATAAAAAGTCCTTCGAAGATAGATTTTATTTTCTCATTTTATTTTCTTTTAATGTAAATATAAATAGTTAAAATCTCCTTTTTTAGTATAACATTTTTCTAAAACTCTTCTCATAAATTTCTTTTATAAACTTTCTTTTAGAATTCTTTTTATGCATCTTTTATTTTGTATTTCTCATTTCTTTTACTAATTCATCATGTTAATAAATGTTTTAGTTTCTTTTACTGAAATCGTGCTTAGAATAGTTTAGCTTATTTTGTAACAATGCATGTTTAGGTAATTTTAGCATCTTTTGGTATATTTTGCTCTTTTATTTAATTCATGATAGTTAGCTTATTTTTATAAATATTGCATGTTGGTATGCTTCATGTATCTCTTAGATAGAAATTGCATGCCATAGGATTTAAGATTTTGCTTTTGACACTTATTTGTTTTGGAGTGTTATGTACATATATTATGTATTTTTTATATTTAATTTTGGATATTCTATCTTTACCTCTATTTTTTTTTATTTGCATGCATTTGAGAAATCATATTAAAAAACCAATGATGATTAGTAGAGGCCAACCTTACGGTTAGGTGAACGGGGTGCCTAACACATTTTTCGATTCGTACCTTAGCCCCGAAACTCTCTTTTCTCTGGTTAACGTTTTTAAGATCAGTGGCTATTTTTTTTTTATTTTTCTTAGTTTTTTCTCAAAAACTAAGTGGCGACTCCATTTTTAATAAAAAAGGATTTTTTAAATTTGATTTTCAAGGTGTTTAAAATATTTTCTAAAATATCTTTGAATTCTCCTATTTTCAACCCCAAAATCCCAACGCCACACGTCCATACCATGATGTCGCCATAACCCCTTTACATAGGATAAGGTCTTGCCTTGTAAAACTTGTTGCCGGGTATCTAGAATCTTCACTAGTGGTTCTTCGTAAGAAACATCTTCTCATAGTTTCAACTCTGACCAATCTATCACGTGTAAGGGGTCGGGCTCATATTTTCGTAACATGGACACATGAAAAACATCGTGTACAGATGGAAATCGCGGTGGCAAAACCAGTCGATACGCTACTTCCCCAATCTGCTTAAGTATCTCGAAAGGTCCTATAAACTGTGGTGGCAACTTTCCTCCTTTGCCAAACCTTACTAAGCCTTTCTTCGATGACACTTTTAGAAATACAAAATCCCCTACTTCAAACGATAATGGTCACTTCCGTATGTCGGTATAACTTTTCTGGTGACTCTGAGCCGTGATCAAACAAGTTCGAATCATAGCAATCTTTTCAGTTGTTTACCTTACCAATTCAGGGCCTAATAGTGAGGCTTCTCCAACTTCGGTCCAACACAATGGAGATCTACATGGTCTTCCAAACAAGGCTTTATACAGGGCCATCTCGATACTTGCTTGGTAACTGTTGTTGTATGTGAACTCAACTAGTGGCAGGTGATCTTCCCACGAACCACCAAAGTCCAACACACAAGCTCGTAAAATATCTTCCAAAATTTGGATTGTATGCTTGGACTGCCCATCGGTTTGAGGATGGAACGGCGTACTAAAGAGTAAACTAGTTCCTAAAGCTGCCTTCAAGCCCTGCCAAAATCGTGAGGTAAACCGGGGGTCTCTATCCGATACTATCGATATGGGTACGCCGTGTAATCGTACAATCTCTTGAACATAGAGTCTTTCCAGCTTATCCACCGAGTCAGTGTGCGCATTGGTAGAAAATGTGCAGACTTTGTCAATCAATCCACAATTACCCATATTGCGTTGTGTCCTTTCGGTGACCTAAGAAGGCCGAAAACAAAATCCATCGTCACGTGTTCCCACTTCCATTCTGAAACTGATAATGGTTGAAGCATGTCTGCCGGTCACTGATGTTCTTTTTTTACTTGTTGACATGTGAGACACTTAGTGACAAATAAAGCCACATTCTTTTTCATGCCTTTCCACCAAAATTGTCGTCGAAGATGATGATACATCTTTGTAGTTCCTGGAAGCACTACGAATCGAGAGTGGTGAAAATCTCGTAACACTTCTTCACAACAAACCTCAGGTACAAATAGTCTTCCCATAAATCACAAGCCTTGGTTTGGTAAATTGGTCCATCCCTCGGCGTTCTCCTTGTTGGTGACACGCCCCCCATACATTTGTGCCTCTTTATAAAGTTGTTGGGCCTCCATGACTTGGTGTTTCAGTATAGGTAGAGAAACCATAGTAGACAAGGTAACATGATCCTCAGTCTCACCAAGATTAAGGTCAAATTCTCCAACTTCTTCTAACATTTTCCATTCTCGTATCGCAATTTGAGCTAATGATTTCAAGGACTTTCGACTGAGGGCATCTGCTACAACATTCGCCTTGCCTAAATGATAATGCAAACTAAAATCATAGTCGCACAAGTATTCCATCTATCTCCTTTGTCTCAAATTTAAATCCTTCTGCAAAAAGAGGTATTTGAGACTCTTGTGGTTGGAGAAAACTTCAAATCGCTCCCCATTAAGGTAATGCCTCCACATCTTCAAAGCAAAAACAACTGCTGCCAATTATAAATCATGTGTTGGGTAGTTCCTTTCTTGCATTTTCAGTTGCCTCGATCCATATGCCACAACTTTGCCATGCTGCATCAGAACACACCCTAATCCTTCACGAGACGCGTCACAATATACTTCATAACAAAGACCCCTCTCAGGTATGATTAGTATCGGCACACTAGTCAATCCATTCTTCAATTCCTGGAAAGCAGCTTCACAAGCATCGTTCCACAAAAATTTGATTCCCTTTCGAGTGAGTCGTGTCAAGGGTGACGCTAAACGGGAGAAATCTTTTACAAAATGAAGATAATACTCTGCAAGGCCTAAGAAACTTCTGATATCAAATACACTTTGTGGTCTTTTCCAATCTCGCACTGCCGCTATTTTAGATGGATCAACTGTTACTCCGTCTTTCGACACAACATGTCGTAAAAATTGCACTTGAGGTAGCCAAAATTTACATTTTTCATACTTAGCATAAAGCTTATGCTCTCTTAAGAGTTGAAGCGCCACACGTAAATGCTCCTCATGAACATCTGTGGTTGGAGAATAAATTAAAATGTCATCAACAAAAACTACTACAAACTGATCTAGGTAAGGCTAAAAAATTCGATTCATCAAATCCATGAAAGTTACGGGGGCATTTGTTAAGCCAAAGGGCATCACCAAAAATTTGTAGTGTCCGTAACGAGTATGAAATGCAGTCTTGGGTACATCATCCTCTCAGACCCTTAGTTGATAGTAACCCGATCTCAAATCAATTTTTTAAAACACGCAGAACCCTTCAATTGGTTAAATAGATCATCAATCCTGGGCATTAGATATTTATTCTTCACCGTAACTTAATTTAACTTTCGATAATTGATACATAATCTCAACAAACCGTCTTTTTTTTTAGCAAACAATGCCGGTGCTCCCCACGGCGAGACACTAGGGCAAATGAAGCCCTTGTCCAACAAGTCCTGCAACTGAATCTTTAGTTCTCTCAACTCCGCTGGAGCAAAATGATAAAATGGCACTAATATTGAAACAATCCCTAGGATAAGCTCAATAGAAAATTCAACTTCTCTATGTGGTTGTAGTTCAAACAATTCTTTTGGAAACATGTCATAAAACTCCCTCACTATCGGTGGAAGCTCTCCTCGTATGGAAGGATCATCCTTAGTCAAAAGGGTGGAAAGAATCGTATGCACATTGGTTAAATGGTTCACGTCACTGAGTCGAGGTGTCATCTTATCATCTTTATCCCCTACGTAAAAGAAAGAATCCCCTTCTGTAGTGTATAAAAAAATCCTTCGTCGATCACAGTAAATAAACGCACAAAATGTAGTTAACCAGTCCATTCCAAGAATAATGTCAAACCCCGACATCTTTAACACAATAAAGTCAAATACCATATGGTGATCGGCTATTACTATTTCGCACCCTCTACATACACATCTCAACATTGTACTATCACCGATGGGTGTTTCGATATTTACAACAACATCTGACATCTCAATAGGTAAACCTAAAGAAGATACGAATGAAGAAGAGATAAATGAACGTGATGCACCAGTATCAAATAACACATGAGCCTAAGAATTGAAAACTAATAAAATACCTTGTATCAATGGGGTACTGGTCGTAGTCTCATGTATCTCAGGATTTGACGAAGTACCAGTTTCTGCTATGGCATAGACCCTTCCTTGGACTCCAGATGTATGTCCCCATCCTTTACCCATAGGTTGACGTACCGACTGTACTGAAGAAGCCTCCCTGGGAACCCTAACAATCTGTGTTTTGGCCTGTCAAGTTTGATGGTCGTATGTCTGCCGCTGAGTAGGTTGTGTAGTAGATGTTTCCCGGCCAGTTCTTCCTTTCTGACACTCGCGTCTAACATGCCCCTTTTGACCACATTGAAAACATCTGATAGGTCCCCTCTCCTAAAGCTGACCCTGGGTCAAATTCTGTTGTTGCATTTTATGCTTGCTTCCTTTGCGAACATTCTCTAGCCCGGTGTCCTTGCTGCCCACAAACAAAACACGCAACTTCCTTTCGCTCCAGACGTGCTGTCGAGGCCACAGATGGGGTGGGTAAGGAGCGTTGGGTCTGATAAGATCTCTGTGGCACCGAACTAGCACTGCCCTATTTTGGCCTCTACTTCTTACATGGTCGTCCCTCAGATTTTGTTATTCTAGCCACCGATAGTTGCCTCCTTTCCATGATCCTGTGGTTATTTGCCATAGCACTTTCTATTACCATGGCCGTCTCAACTACCTCCGAGAAAACCCTCAATCAAAACCCTACCACTTTCTCTCAAATAGCGGGTCGTAAACCCCTTTCGAACCTCTTAACCTTCAATTCCTCTGTTGACATCATTTCTGGCACGAACTTTGACAAGCTTGTGAACTTTGATTCATATTGTAAAACGGACATATTTCCTTGTATTAACGATAAAAATTACTCTCTACACGTATCTCGAATAGACTCAGGAAAATATTTTTCTAGGAATACCGCTGTAAATGCTGCCCATGTACCGTCTGTAGTCATCTTGGCAAACTCCCACTAGTCATTTGCTTTTTCCTGGAGTTGAAAAGTAGCAAAACCAACCCTAAGGTCATCTTTCACTATTTGCAAAGTATCTAAGATCCAGGTGATTACCTTTAACCATTTCGTCACCATTCTAGGGTTAGGTTCCCCAGCACAAGTAAGAGGGTTCAAGCGCTGAAACTCTCTCATCATCATTACAGCCCTTCCGTCTATATCCCGTACTCCCCCTTGGTTAGCCCCAGCCCCTACTAAAGTCCTCAATGCATTCAGTATCTGTTGATTCACGTCTGTACCCCCAACTGGTTCCTATGGGGCGTTGACATCCCCTTCTTCAAGAACTGGCGCTCTCCCGCACCCCCGGCCAAGACTGTGACCTCTACCTCTCTCATGCCTAGGAGGCATCACTATACGAAAAGAAAACGATCGTTAATACATAATTCGTAAACAAATCGATACTCCCCCCCGAATAGATTCAATTTTTAAGCACAATTGGGGCTAACCCTACTGAAACTTAATCACACTAACACATAAACACATACCGAGTGAAAGCCTCAAAGTAACGAGACAATCTAGGCAATTAATTTAGATTTCTCATTGAAAAAAGGTTGGCCAAATGCTTTTCTATTTCGAACCCCAAAGTAGTTGATCGGACGCCAAATGGTAAGCCACATCACCCCAAGACTCAACCACCATGCTCATATAAACACATAGCATGCGCAAGATAATACAACCACAATCCCATGCAAGCACACAAACCATGCCGTGTAGTGGTGCCTAACTATCATCAAACAATTCCCATACAAAGTCGTCCTCACATCCCACAGCTCCTAGGTATCCGGACCTAGAGCTTTGATACCATTTCTGTTACGACCCAAACCCGGGTCCGTGAACTAAATCCAAAACATGCCATACATAAACCATATCAATAGGTGGTGATGCCCAAGAATTTAGAAAATATAGTACATATCATTCAGAGATTTAACATAACGAACCAAGTTCCAGAATTAAATTCCCAAGTTTACCACAAAAGTTTAGAGTAATTTACAACATTAACTATCCCTTTCTTTACATTACTTTCCTTAGTTTAATGTACAAAAAAAACGAAGATAACATAGCTTCGTCTACTGGCCCTTCCGAAAAGCATCCATAGCTTTGGTGTTACCCCGCTCTTCGGAACCTAAAATGGTTTGATATATATACATGAGCCGAAACTTGTAGGCTAAAGATTAACTCATACATAATGCATGATTTGTGTGGTGTGATGGGTGTAACCAAATGAAAATGCAGTTTTGTATCAAATCAATTCCTTTAACACACACATACTCACGCACACCCAGATTTATCTCCATTTATCCACTCGTTTACCATTCATAAATCCTTCATTTTCTTTCTCGATTTTCACAAACCCATGTCATCTCTAATGAACCTGTGTCGGGTGCAGCTTATAGAAATCCCTCCTTATTAATCCCAATAGGCTATGCGAAACCATTGGGTAATAGATAGCTTTATAACTCACCACGACACAACAACACATTTTGGGGACTAATCCGTGGGCATGTGGTCCCCATCTGGCGCAAGTTTTCGATCTTTCACCGAGGAGCCGGCAGCCCAACTTATTCCATATCAATCTGTACGGTTCATTTTAAGTTAGATTTATTTTCAGAACCCAGGAGTCCAACCCACAAATGGTTCCTCTCCCACTCATTACCATAATACACCATTAATTATGATTTCAAACCCAAAGTTACCATCACAACTTTCATTATACATTATCTCATTTCACAACTTTCATTATACAATTTCTTATAAATCACAGTGTTACCAATGTCTCATAGATCACAATGTTACCAAATACCCGTAACACAAGTTTGATATCAAGAGGATCACATCATTGTAAAAGGTTTACACCCATTATGTACATATATCAATTTGAAACCCACACTACTAAAAAAAGGGGCTTTTGCGTCGGGCGCATTCCGTCGCAAAAGGTCAATTAGCCGTCGCAAAAGAGTATTTGCATCGGCTCTTTTGCGACAGCTTTGCGTCAGCAACTGGGGGTAGTACATAGTGGGGTCGCAAAAATATATTTGCGTCGGAAATTACCATCTCAAATAAATTTGCATCGGCAAAAATGACTTTTTGAGACGGATGAAAAAATGTCGCAAAAAACATTTTAAAAACGATTTTTTTTGCGGTGGGTAATAAGCCCGTCAATAAAAGTACTCTTTTGCGTCGATAAACTCCCGTCTCAAAAAAAGATATTGCGTCAGAGAAAAGGCCGTCGCAAAAGACATCTAATTGAGATGAAAAGTATGCCGTCTCAAAAGGTGTCAATTGTGACGAATTAAATGCCGTCTCAAAAGGTATCAATTGCGACGAATAACATGTCATCTGAAAATGTAGCAATTGCGACACATTTTATACTGTCTCAAAAGGTATCAATTGAGACGAATAATATGCCGTCGCTAAAAGTATTATTTGCGGCGGGAATATGCCGTTTCTAAAAAAATTATTTGCGACATAAAAATACAACTTTCAAAAGTTCTATTTGCGTCGGTAATTAAATCATCTCAAAAGGATTCAATTTCATCTGTAATATTTTTTGTCAATCAAAATTTAAAAAAAGCATTTACAACTTAAAACATCCGTTAATACAAGATAATATAAAAAATATATAAATTTTTCATCAATTCTCAAGCCAAAAAAAATGTTACCATTACATCTATCCATTCAATCCATGCAACCAAATATTATTACATCTAAAACAATTCAATTAACAATAAGTTTAATCACACAACAAAAATAAAACCAAAATGAAAAGTTCAACAACTAATGTATCACGGGTTAATTTAATATGATTATCCCCTTTAGCCACTTCGCAAATTTTTCCTTTAACCGCTTCATAAGCTAGTCTTTTTCAAACACCTGAAAAATAAAAAATTTAATATCAAATTCATGAAGTCAAAAATTTATATAAAATTACATGAAAAAAATAAAATTTTATTCGTAACTTACATCACAAGATCACCAAGCAATATTACGACCACAAGATTCCTTAATTGTCTTAACACCTCGATGAGTTCTTTGTATATGTGCGTCGGGTTTTTTGACTTTATCAACATAAATCTTCCAAAATTCCAAACCCAAAGAAACTCCATCAACTTCCTCCAATGGATCCGTACTAACAACAATCCCCTCCGCCACATCATATTTTGGAATATTGAAGTAAACTAATGATACTTTTCATCCCAACTACAATAAAAAGGTGAGCTTTAAAATAGTTTAACAAAGAAAGTTTAACATCTGAACATGTAAGAAAGTGAGAATTTGTAAAATCTAAGAAAGTCTAAGAACATCACTCTCGGCTCAGGAATTATGTAAGAAATAGTATACCTAAACAAGATGTAGAGGACATACCTTCCTATCAGGTTGCGGAGACGGTGGTGATGGAGAAAGACTATGACGCTCGTTATCGACTATATTATCTCCCACAGACTACATGATGACACGATGTCCACTAGCTGCATCTTGAATCTATGATATATACAAATACTCTTGTTGTTTAATATGTGCATTTAATCATAGTGACTAAAATTTAAAAATATTTAAGTTTTTCAAGTGGACCTGTCTAGAGCCTGTTATTTCTGCCTGTGATTTAAGTAACTCTATTCGAGCCTTCTTCTGCTCGAATTGTGCCATGAACTTCTTCTCAATCTCCTTGGTGACCTCTTCACGTACTTGTTGTTTGATATTTGAATATTTTGAAGATGAACTTGCTTGCAAGGATTCCTTATCTTGTCCATATACTGTAGTCCGAGGCAGACCAGATCCATATGTTCGACAATACCCCTGCCTATCTTGTCGTAACAAGTCATGAAATATTTTTTCTCGAGCCTCGTCCGTCCGAAGTGGCTCAGGTATAGCAGACAATTGATTATTATATTCTTCCTACATTTTAAAACA
>JAOTRH010058359.1:0-18812 GCA_034768845.1 Heliamphora exappendiculata
GAGTTCGTGCAATACATGATAATACGGGATGTGGATCAATTCATATAGCCAGTATAGAATTGATCATCCCGTTGATCTTGCTCAATACACTCTAAGTGTACTAATACATCGAGCTCGAACATCGAATTCTCAAAACCTGAATTTGACCCATTCGACCTAGCCAAGACCAGCTACTATAACGATGTACTACAATCGTACCAGTAGAATGTCCGGGTTCACTACGATTGTAAGCCTACCTGTATAATCTGTAAGAACCTATGATCCGATCTTTTGTGCAACATGCACCGAGTCAAATACTGGACAGAATATACGGATTATGCGTTCATTCATCACAAATATAAATATAAAACCATGAATGTAAAAATATCTCAAATGTTTCTTATTAATATGCCAGGGATCAAGAATAAAAAACCTAAAAAGTATGGCTTTTCAGTTACATTCTTAACACTTCTTGTCACCCCTGATGATTCGCATATTCCGTTGTCCCTAAAACTCAATTTTGAAGTCACCAACAATCGGGCCGAGTATGAAGCATATTTGGCCGGGTTGGAGACAGCCTTAGAATTAGGGGCAGGAAAACTGGAAGTCATTGGAGACCCAGCACTGGTAGTTTCGCAAGCAATAGGAGAATGGAAGGTTAGGGATTTAACCTTAATTCTCTACCATCAAGAGCTGGAGAAGCTGATACCATGTTTTGAGTCAGTAATCTTTACCTATGTATCGAGACTGCAGAATAAGTTCGCCGATGCACTAGCCACCCTAGCATCTATGATTGACATACCACCTGGAGTGCGGATGAGACCTATGATAATAGAGCAAAAAAAAAAAAGCCGACGTACGAGATGACAGCTGCTATTGAAGAAAGCACTAACGGCCTTCCATGGTACATTGACATTCAGAATTTTATAGAGAAAGGAGAATATCCCAAGTTTGCCAATAAAAAGGAAAAATGGACGATACGACGGCTATCTGCGCAGTTTGTTCTTTGTGGTGGTAAACTGTACAAGTGAGGACATTCAAGGGGTCAACAAGCTGTGTGTAAACACTGAAGAGGTTCAAGAACTGATGAAGGAAATCCATGCAATAGTTTGTGGGCCACACATGAGCGAAAATATGCTAGCCAAGAAGATCCTACGACAAGGGTACTTTTAGATGACGATAAAAACATATTGTATTCAGTTTGTACGGAGGTGCCATAAGTGTCAAATTCACGCAAACCTCATACATGTTCCCCCGTCTCAGCTGTATAATCTAACGTCACCATGGCCGTTCTCAATATGGGACATCGATGTGATTGGCAGAATAACACCGAAGGCATCTAATGGACACGAGTTTATCTTAGTGGCCATCGACTATTTTACCAAGTCGGTGGAAGCTGCTTCCTACTCGGTATTGAAGGCCTCCCATGTTGCCAAGTTCATCATGTAAAATATCATTTATCGGTACGGAGTTCCCCACGAGGTCATCTCAGATAATGGCTCACACTTCCAAGGGAAAGTCCTGGATCTTTTCAAGGAATATCGAATAGTGGCTCATAAGTCCTCGCCGTATCGGCTGCAAACCAACGGAGCAGTCGAGGCAACGAACAAGAACATCAAGAAAATTTTGCAAAACACAATAAACTCACATAAAGACTGGCCGGAACATCTACCATTTGCACTCTAGGGATACCGAACGTCGATCAGAACTTCAACCAAAACTACGCCATACTCTTTAGTGTACGGGATAGAAGCTGTCCTTCCCATTGAGGTGGAAATGCCCTCGCTAAGGGTAGTGGCCAAGGAAAGTATCTCAGAAGCAGAATGGCAGAGAAACCAGATGAAAGAATTGCTCTTGTTAGATGAAAGAAGACTACAAGCTCTATTTCATATACAAGGTTACCAAAGGAGGATAGCTCGAGCGTTCAATAAGAAGGTCAAGACTCGAGATCTTAGAGAAGGTGATCTGGTTCTTAAGGAAATCAGAGCTCCTATTTTCGACTCGAGGGCCAAATTTAGACCAAACTGGTCCGGATAGTTTTTCATCAAAATCGTCATGACCGGTGGTGCATTCATAATCATGGATTTGGATGGCAATGTATTCTCCCCTCCAGTTAACCTCGATCAACTCAAAAAATACTATCCCTGAGGTAACAATAAGATAAAAATAAAAGCTCACTGAGTTGAAAATCGAAAAGGTAATCTAGGCAAAAGTTAGAGCAGCCCGCAAAGCCGAAAATCCGAAAGGGCGACCTTGACAAAAGTTAGGGTATTACAAAAGGAGAGTATTAATACCCAAGTAAAAATCGAGCTTGAACTACGTTAAGGTCTGATTCCATCTTTTTGGGATACGTAGGCAGCTTCTTTAAGAAGTCCAGCCACTTTCTTTTTAATCCGAGTAAAACTAATGCAAATTAATTTTTAAATTTTGATAAAAAGGCATTCAAGTTTTGGATAAATTTAAATCATCTTAAACACAAAGTGGGAAGTTTTTTTCATTACTTCAGACAAGACTACAATGTTCTTAAATAAAGAAAGGGCACACAAGTCCCAAACTCTACAAATAAAAAAAAGAAGAAAGCTGTGAAATTTTTTAAAAATAAAGCAAAGATCCTCAAACTCTTCTCCTTTTCGCTGCTTGTTTTCCCTCTTCTCTGTCTTTCTTTTCCCTATCTTGTGTCAACCATATCTTATATTCAGCAGAAAGATCAGGACACTGCAACTCGTGCATCTCCATCAATGAGTGAGATGGCCAGGCATCTCGATACTGTGTCAGAAAAGGAGCCCGCAGTGCAGAAGAAAACAAACAGCCTCGAATGCTGGGAAATATGATCTGACTTCGCCTGAACTGCCGCATAATCTTGTGAGGATAGTAGAAAGTAGTCTGAGACAGACCAACAAGCAGCACGCCAGGATGATCCATAGTGGTCAGGGTCATAGCAGGAATCCGCCACCAAGGGTACTACCAGGTAATGTTGAACCAGTCAAAGAGGAAAGATATTGTCGCCAAGATGCCTCAGTGTCACATATTTGATAACGCGGATGGTAAAGGAAAGCAGCGACATTGTGTCTATCAGTGGGAGGTTTCTGTATAAGGTTCACCTTCTCCATCAACCAGATCTACAGCAAGAGTTAGAACAATAGGAGAAAGGCTTTTCAGTGTAACAGAGAACTTGATACAAAGGAAGATGTTTAGATCACCTGGAGAAGTAAAGGGCTGCCAGCAAAGGTGGTGGTTTCGCCACGATGAACAGCGTCTAAGCCCAGTAGTGTCTCAGCTAAAATCAGGGGCACGAAGTTTTCCCCCCATCCACATTGGGCTAGCAATGTCAACCAGGACACAACTAACCCGTTCATCAGAAGGGACAAGGAGATACTGGGCAAGGAGGCAGAAGCAAAGTGCATAACGGCGTCGTAGCTAAAAGTCTAGATCGCTGAGATCACCAGTAAGATGAAACATCTCAATAAGCCATGAAATGTCGAGACAGTCACCCGAGATCAGACATGAAGCCTCCATCCTGGACAGGCCACAAAAATGCATCACCTGCTGCTGAACTGAAAGAAATAGAGTAGGAACAACGACAGAATCCCGTGGGGTCAAGTCCAGGATGGCAGCAAGGTCCTCCACAGTGGGGCAGAGTTCTTCAAAACTAAACCGAAAAACATGGGACTGCGGATCCCATAGTTGTTCAGCAGCCATCAGTAAAGGTCTATCAATCTCCACAGCCCTTAGCGAGAAAAGGGCATTTAAGCCAAATGGGGAGAAGTTTAGACGTTCAATATGGGAAAGTGTTTCAATCCATAGAGAAAGAGGAGAAGCCATCTGAGACGGAGAAATAGTAAATGGGGCATCCAGGACTGTATTTATAAGGCTAGGAAGTGCGGTAAATCAAAATTTTGGCAAAAGGCACGATTGATGTGGCGACCGCCATCTTGGAACTGGCAACCACCAACTCTTAAAAACATAGTACAGTGATATCATTCCTTTGACCAGGCGACCTCCATGATAAAGTGGGCGACTGCCAAGTAGACATTTTGGGAAAGTGGTGACCGTCATGTTAAAGTATGGCGACCGCCATGTTTGAAGATGAAAAGTATGGGACAATTTACAGTTTGTGTGATCTGTGGGGTGTGATAACTAAACTATGCATCCAAGGAAAGTTCGAGCAGTAAATAAGAGAGAATCATGTATCGGACAGATAAGCAGGTAATAAAATGGCACGAAGGCCCAAAAATACAGTATAGTGTATCAGAATGAAAGCTGGGGCACCCAGGCCCAATAAAAACAGTAAACTAGGGCACACAGGCCCATGAATCAAGTAAGCGTATGTCAAAAATGTCAAATTAGGGCACGCAGGCCCGTAAAATGAAAATACTAGGAGGGGAGAACTCTCTCTCGAGCATGTCTCGGGTGAACTCGCCGGGAAGGGCCAGCCTCCTCCGAACTGTCATCCTCAAATAGTCTGTCGAAGTCGTCGTCGTCGTCGCCATCGTCGCTACTAGAAGAAGAGACAACTCTGGACCGACTCCGAGCAGATGAAGCGGGCCCTTTGGAACGAGCCCAAGATGACGCCCGGGAACCACGACCTCTAACCGGGGTTGGGGCCGGGGATGGAGCAGGTGGCGGCACCACGCCGGCGGCCAGAGCTGGAGGTTGTCAAAAGAAAAACAAGACTTAGAGCAGAATAAAGACATGAAAATACAAGAAATTGAAAAGAACACACAAGCTACTCACAACGGCTACTGGT
Organism: Heliamphora exappendiculata; assembly: GCA_034768845.1. Classification (NCBI taxonomy): domain Eukaryota; kingdom Viridiplantae; phylum Streptophyta; class Magnoliopsida; order Ericales; family Sarraceniaceae; genus Heliamphora; species Heliamphora exappendiculata. The sequence continues at coordinate 4,727 of JAOTRH010058359.1, forward strand.
ATGAAAGTGACACTGGCTGCCCGCATCGAGGCATCCATCTGTCGGACCAGCACCTTCAAACCGGTAATCATCAGCATCACTCGGTCTAACCAAGCCTGATCGACCTGTGGAAGAAAATAGTTCAGAAAAGACTAGACAAATAAAACAAGTGATTAAGAAGAAGGTAGAAGACAAACCTGGCCGATGTCAGCCCTGAACTCCGATTTCGGCGGAATAGGAATCGGCAGAGAGAAGGGGAAGCCGTAAACCACAGTCTGGACACTAGGCCCCTCCCACTAGCAGCATCCCTAGCAGCAGCTCCAGCACCAATGCCCACAGCCTCTGGTGCCTATCCTCGTCTTCGACCTCCTAGGACAACCGGGCCGGGTCCTAGTGGCCCCATCAAATGAGCCCGGGCCCAGGCCGTGTAGTCTCCCTCCGCTACAAGCAGCTTCATAGCGGAAGTCCCCACGGTCTCCAGCAGGAGGTCAACATGGCTTAGATCCTCAGTCTGGCGCATACAGGCCAGAGGAACCACTGGGATCCGAAAGTCATCCAGGCCGAGCGACTGACGAACCACTCGCTTCCCCAAATAGTACTCCCGCCCAAATGGGCCCTCCAGCAGGATACGCCTCTCAGCGATGTCGCGGCTGCACGTCAGATCTGCACCAGCTCGATCCTCTACCCCTCTCCAGACATCCCAGTGGACCTGTAAAGTACAATACAATACAAGAAATGGTAAGAAATATAGTATGATGAATAGTGTGCAGGGCAGTACAGTACAATGCAGTGAACGAAATGGAAAACAATGCAATACAGTACAGTGAACAGCACAGTAAGCAGAATAATACAGGAAGCAGTGTATTGGATAGTAAATAAAGATACCTGGTCGGGGGTCAGCCGGTCCAAAGACACCCAGAACCGGTCAAGATCCTTCCCTCTGGCTTTCTTCTCCTTCAGCCCACAGGACAACCGGGCTGCTCGGGAAATAACCAGAGGGTCTGCCGTAGAGTTTGCCGGGACGTGAAGCCCGAGGAACTCATAGGTCCATAACTACAAAGAAAAAGATGTCAGTAGGCAGAAATAACAGATAATAAAAATAGCTAAAGAGCTGCAGAAACTAGGTCGTACATCACAAACCCTCCAGTATCCCGCAATGCTGAGCTCTTGAGGAAACTGGGTCAAGATCCGCATAAAGATGTAGAGAGTGGCCAGAGCAGCACCTCCCCAGTCGTACAAAGCAACCCGATCAAGGCGAGCTAGGCCGCCCAGGTAATGTAGGTGAACGGTATTCTCCTTGTTTGAAAAGAAGGAGGTACCGAACATATACATAAGAAAGCCTTGGGCGACCCACTCGTAGTGGAGAGACTCAGTGCACTGGAAGTGTCGAAAGCGGTCGAAGCACCAGGTGTATCTGACTCGATCCCGATCCATCTGCACGCGGACAGCCCAGAGGAAATACAGCAATGCGTCGGCGGACTACGCGATGGTAGGATCAAATGGAATGGGAGCCCGCCAACCCGGATGCCTGTGATGAGTGCGAAGTCCAGAGGCGTAACGATGGCCTCAAAGGTGGTGAAATAGAAGGTGTTGGCGGTATCCCACCACCGCTCGACCAGGGCTATCAGCCATACCCGATCGTTGCTCATCCTACCCAGCAGGGGTATGAAACGAGCAAAATCATAGGCATCAATGTAAGCCCGGCTGGGAGCAGGGAGGGCATCATACCACTCTAACACCTCCCCGAAGGCAGAACCTCTGAAGCCCCGGACATAATGACCAGCCTGTAAAAGAAGAAAGATAGAGAACATATAAAGAACAAATCAAGCAAGCAAGGTATAGGAAATATCTGAAGGCAAAGCCATAGGAAACTAAGCGCCCCAACTCTAGGTTCGTGTGCAAGTGATGACCCTTCGGTTTCTTTCAAGCCCTAAGAAACTAGGCACCATAACCCTAAGTTTGTGATTCCTAGTGATCCTGAGTCCTGGTGCACCAGCCAAATTTCTATCATTCCTCCCTAGGTTCCTTCTCAAATGATATAAAAAAAAGAGAAAAAAAGAAGAACAAAAATCTTCCTAAGATTTTTGAGATTTTTCTAAGATTTTTTGCAAATTTTTAGGGTATTCTTAAAATTTTTCTTAATTTTCTAAAATTTTTCTCAAATTTACAAGGTTTTCTAAAAATTTCTAGAGTTTTCTAAAATGTTCTTAAAATTTTTTCAAAATTTTTCTAAAATTTTTTCTAAAATTTACTAATGTTTCTAAAATTTTCCAAAATTTTTTTAAAATTTTCTAGTATTTTCTAAGATTTTTTCAAAACTTTTTCAAAATTTTTCTAAAATTTTTTAGTATTTCCTAAAATTTTTCTAAAATTTTTCAAAAAATTTCCCTAAATTTTTTTAAAAATTTCTAGTATTTCCTAAATTTTTTCAAAATTTTCTCAAAATTTTTCTAAAATTTTCTAAATATTTTTTAAAAATTTTCTCAAAAATTTTCTCAAAGTTTTCTAAGATTTTCTAAATATTTCTAAAATTTTCTCAAAATTCTTCAAAATTTTTTCAAAATTTTCTGGAATTTTCTAAATATTTCTAGAACTTTTTCAAAAACGTTTTTCAAAGTTTATCCTAATTTTCTAAGATTTGTTCCAAAATTCCCAAAATAATAATAATAATAATAATAATAATAATAATAAATAAATAAATAAATAAATAAAGCCTTTCTCCGTAAATTTGTGTTTTTCTCGAAATAAACAATAAAACTTTTTAAAAGATTTTTTTACCCATTTTTGTTGGATCCTAGTTATCCATACTGTTTTGATCTCCATTACATCGGTACCGAAGCTAAACTCAAATCCTGATCATCATTCATCAATCAACATTTTATACATCAAAATCATTCAACGCATCAAAAATAAATCATCATCATCAGTCATCATCATCAAAAACACATCATATGGGGGATCCTACACATGCGTCTACGTTTGATATTCCATACTCTGGTATTAAAACAAGTAAGGATGGGATACTTATCGATGGGCGTCGACGAGATATATGATGGTCAGGCTCCCGTAGAAGAAGGTCGGCAGCAACGGCATCCTCGGGAGGCTCATAGTGTCTCAAGCCACATGGAACCGCGCGATAAGCTAATGGATCATACGTGTGCAAAAGGTGCTGGATGACCGTCTCCAGCATCAGGGGCTAGAAAGTCAGCTATCACGGCCTCTGCAGCAGCGTCAGCAGCCGCCTGAGCCTCAGCAGCTGCTCGCGCCTCCTTAGTAACTCGACGGGAGGCAAGCTTCGCCTCGAGCACAAGGGCATCCATCGCAGCAGTGGAAGTGACCCCGCTAGTAGAAGGATCCTGTCGTGTCCCCGAGTCGTCATTCCCATGGCCCAGATCCGCCATGAAAAAGAATGGAATCACCAATAGCAGGGTGAACATCGTGAGAAGCAAGAAAGAAGTCGGGAAAACAAGAGAACAAGAAAGAGACGGGAGAGAGTTTGAGAGTGCGAGAGGGTTAGAGAGAGAGTGAGAAGGTGAAGATTGAGCCACACCCGCGCACCTCAAAGGGCCTTATGCGCGCCTGGAGTTGGCGGTCGCCAACTCCAAGAGCAGCGACCGCTAGGTTTTCCAAAAGATACACGGTGACCGCCATGTTGTAAGGGTTTTTATCCGACGGCCGCCATGTCATAGGGGTTTCGTCCTGGCGACCGCCAGGTTGTCAAGGGTCACATTGTATCAAATTGCCATTATGACGTTTTAGGGTTTTAGGGGCTGTTTGGGCATTTTTGTTTTTTTGTTTGTGTTTTGTTATTATTATTATCACTATTATGTATTTATTCATTAAAATAAATAAATAAATAAATAATTTTCAGAAAATATAAAATTTTTGATGTGTACATGTTTTATTTCTAAAAATAACTTTTAGAATTTTTCAAAAATAATTTTGTAATCTCGGAAGTTTCTTAAAAATACTTCAAGAAAATTTTGTGTGTTTTAAACCCTTATCTCTTTGAGGTATTTTCTTCTCCCGATAAATTTAATTTTAAACCGTAAATTGATTTTAAAATTATTTTTATCTCATACCTCGTCCCAAATTTTTAGGTCTTAACTCGACCTATTAATTCATGACTTTCTCCCCGATAAAATTAAATTCTAATTCATAAATTGGCTTTAGTTATCCTTATCTCGTGCCCTGTTCTGTTTTTTTTAGGTCTTAACCCGACCTCTTAATTCGCAATCTTTCTTCCTAATAAATCAAAGTTTTCAGCCGTAACTTGGTTTCCGATCTTTTTAGTCTCGCTTCCGATAAACCTACCTTTAAGTCTCGCGTTCTTAAATCCTGACTTAACCTATCAATTTGTTGTTTACCTCGTCGGTCATGCTCATGACCCTAAATTGACTCGTCGGTTCTCCTCATGATCTTAAAATGACTCGTTGGTCCTTTTCACGACCATAAATTGACTCATTGGTCCTCCTCACGACCTTAAACTGACTCGTCTCATCGGTCCTCCTCATGACCTTAAAATGACTCGTCGGTCCTCCTCACGACCATAAACTAACTCGTTGGTTCTCCTCATGACCCTAAACTAACTCGCTGGTCCTCCTCCTGACCATAAAATGACTCGTTGGTCCTCATCACGACCATAAACTGACTCGTTGGTCCTCCTCATGACCTTAAAATGACTCGTCGGTCCTCCTCATGACCATAAACTGACTCGTCGGTCCTCCTCACGACCTTAAAATGACTCGTTGGTCCTCCTCATGATCCTAAACTGACTCGTCAGTCCTCTTCATGGCCCTAAATTGACTCGTCGGTCCTCCTCATGACCTTAAAACTCGTCGATCCTCCTCAGGACCTTAAAATGACTCGTCGGTCCTCCTCACGACCATAAACTGACTCGTTGGTCTTTCTTATGACCTTAAAATGACTCGTCGGTCCTCCTCATGACCTTAAACTGACTTGTCGGTCATTTTCACAACCTTAAGCTAACTCATGTTTGCATTACACTATACATGTCTGCATCATGTTAGCGTTTATTCATGATAGCATCCACAACATGTTTCTTGTCACATCTTGTATTTTTTCCCCCATGAACTACGTTTTGGTCTGATCCCTATCAAAAGAGGTACGTAGGCAACATGATAAAAATTCAGGTACGACCAACATCATATGCATGCTTGTGTGCTTGTGGCCTAAGATTGATGGCTCGGTCAAATGGTTGTTGTCTCTTGGGTCTTTGATATAGCCTGCTTCACGCGTTGCTATGCAAGTTATATCAAAGAGGAAAAACTGTAGACACCCTAATTTGACCCCGCCTAATCTTAGGCGAATCCGATGATGAAAACAGGTGGAATAGTGCCTTGATACAATCATCGGACAATGATCCAAGCTCGGTATTTGAACCCGGAACCTTCAAACCAATAAAATTTTGACGAACCATTGAAACTTGTTGCCCAAGTAAGGCGACTGCCAACTCTCTTCATGGCGCCCGCCATAGAACTTTGTAGAAACCCTAACCCAAAGTGGCGACCGCCACCTTCCATCATGGCGACCGCCCACTCTCATTGTGGCGACGCCATAGAACCTTGTGGAAACTTCCAAAAACATGGCGACCACCAACTTGCATTGTGGCGACCTCTAACTCCAAATGGCCTGACATGCCCCAAAACGTGGCAACACCTCATTGGTTGAAAAATTCTATAAATACCGTATCCCAGCATACGTTTTCAGGACGAATTTTTGAGTGAGAGAGACTCTGCCGATATACTAAGCGATTCCGAGCCCCGACGCTAAACCTCTGCCGAGATACCAAGATCCGAGCCTTCCAATGCCTACATTGCAACCTTAGCTTGGATTTTCACTCGAGGATTGGTACGCCGAGGTACATGCCACAACTTGAGGATTCCCTGACAATTTAGGTAATTCGTTTGGATTCCCGGTCTTTCTAACTCTAATTCTTCTCTTTTAGAGTGATTGGGTTAAAAATTCAATTTCAATTCATACATTTCTTTTCATTGTACTTTTTCTTTACTTATCAATTGCCTTATTTATGTTCTAGTATTTTCTTTCATTTAGCTTATTTGTTTATCTATTTGCTTATTTGAATTAAGTTTAATCAAATCATTAATTAGTGCCAATATATTTTGACAATTACAACTCAATGATATTGTTAATTATTGTAACAATGTACTTACATTTATGTGAATGTAGTAATTAATACTACATTTCACATTTAAGTTAAATAATTGTTTTTAATTTCTTTTATTTTCTAGTATTAGTTTGATTGTCTTTTCTAAGCATTCATTTTCATTCTCTTTCCTTGTAATATTAGTGTCATTTTCTTTATTAGCATTAGTTTAATTTTCTAGCAATTTTTTTTTCTTTTATAATAGTGTAATCTTCTTTTTCTAACATTTTATAATGTAATTTTGGTTTCTTTTCTCTTATCGAAGCTTTAATTTTTTTTTTAATATTCCATTTTATTTTCTTTTTAGATTAATATATCTTTTCAAACTTTTATTTTCTATTTCTTTTTCTTCCAATAATTATATAAATTTTTTTAGTACTTTATCTTTCTTCCCTTTTATTTGGTTTTATTCACCTCGTAATATAGCACTTTAATGTTGTTTAACTTTATTATTAGTTTTAATTTTCCTATAAAATTTTATTTAGCACATCTTTTCTCCTAGTATTAGTACTAATAAAATTTCATCTTCCTTTTTTCTTTACTTTCTCTTATCCTTCTTCTTCTCTAGTTTCATCAAACTCAAAAATTATAAAAAGCCATTTTAATAGTTGAAAATCACTTATTTTTTCCTTTTATTTTCTCTTACATTGTTTTGTTTAAAAAATATAAAATGTGAATAATTAAGTTTTCTTCGTTTCTAATAGTATAATAACATTTTCTACCATTTTCATTTTAGTATGTTTTTCTTTATAAATTTTTTCTTTATTTTTCTTTAAAATTCTCTTTGTTATAAAACTCCAATTTTTTTTAATAAACTTTCTTTTAGTATAGAATTTTCATGCATCTTTTTTTACATTTAGTTTTTGTCTCTAATGCTAATTTAGTTTTTTTTATTATGCATGTTTTTGGCTATACTTTTTAAACACATGTTTAGATTTGTTTAGTTTATTTTTGTAGCAAATCCATATTTAGGTAGTTTGGTAATTTCTAGCATACTTTTATTATTTTATGCAAATCATGGTAGTTAGCTTACTTTTGTGAATATTGTATGTGGGTATATTTCATGAATCCTTTAGATAAAAATTGCATGTTATAGGACTTAGGATTCTTCTTTTGATACTTATTTATTTTGAGATGTTATGAACATATTTTATGTATTTTTCATATTTGATTTTGGATATTCTCTCTTTACTTTCATTTTCTTTATTTGCATGCATTTGAGAAATTCTATTAAAAAATCAATGATGATTAGTAGAGATCAATTTTATGGTTTGCTGAACGGGGTGCTTAACACTTTTTTCGATTTTTACCTTAGCTCCCGAACCTTTTTTCTCTAGTTTACGTTTTAAAAGATCAGTAGCTCTTTTGTGTTTCTTAGTTTTTCTCAAAAACTAAGTAGCGACTCTGTTTTTAATAAAAAGAAATTTTCAAATTTTGGCTTTCAAGGTGTTAAAATATTTTTGTAAACATATTTGAATTCTCCTATTTTTGACCTCTAAATTTCAAAGCCACAATATCAAAATTGAAACGTTGGCTCTAATACCTATTGTTAAGGATTTGTGCGGCAGATACGATAAGAACCGATTTCAATTAGATACATGAAAATAATATAATAATTTTATAATACGAATACTTAAAAACATACATTGATCCATGATATTATAAGCTTCTGTTAGAAAGAGAACTTAAACAAGAAAGATCATGATCTCCAAGTTGTTTGTGTGTGGAGGATCTTCAAACCACTTTTCTCTCTAAGCGATAAGAGCCATGTACATCACCTGGTGTCAAGTTCAAGTTTCAAACTTAGACTCGGACTTTTGAAATTGGGAGTGTGATTTGGGACCTTACACTATTTATACTAGTTATTTTTCCATCAAAGATATTTAACCATTATCAAGACCATTAATGAATTCATAAGTTAGGAAAATATATTTCAGAAATTCTTAATGAAATACATAATGAATATCTCAAATTCATTGTATAGATTCAATGTATATCTCATATTCATTCTTAGATACACAATGAATACACTATATTCAATGTAAGTCTTCCATACATGTATACATAGGTGCATTCACAAATAGTTATTTATCAATAAGTTCATGAATATTAAAAGCTTATTGGTAGAATTAATCTAATATATTTTTGCATTGGCCACATTAAAGAAATAAATGCTAACAAAACTCACATATTTATATTCAAGTTTTAAGTATCCAATATGAGTATGTCATAAGTTTTAAAAGTGTTTAATTTTAACAATCAAAATATGATAGTGATCTAAATTTAAAATGTTTAATCATGAAATTCTATAGTCAAGTAACAGAAAGTCTCAAATTAATTGTTAAAATTATAATGTAACGATCAAACTATAGTAGTAATCCAAATTTAAAACGTTGAGTTGTGGAATTGTAATAATCAACTAAAGAAAATTCTAAATTAACTACTAAAAATGGTAAGATTAGGTATCAAACAAACAAGACTAAAATACTATATTTATTATATATATATATATATATACCCAAAATTGGGAATCTTGTTTTTAATATTTTTTTGGGGACTAGAGCATGGGGTTGAGCCCAGGGCTAGCCTCTGAGATATTATTAAAACACAATAAAAAAAATAAAAGATTAAATGATAAAAAACAATCACCATGATTTATACAATACCGTCTTTCTTTCACAAACAGCTAAAATGACACTGTATTTGAGTTGCATATTGAGGTGAAAATTCATTGGAGTTCAACATGTAAAATTTTAGTACTTGAATAGGATTATGATCCTTTGAGTTTGCAAATAGAAAAATTAATAATTGTAAAAGGTTTATAGAAAAGAGTCAAAAACAATTATCAACAATACAGCGAGGGGAGCGGGAAAGCATAATTTGTTTTATGCCTCAATTATTTTTTCTGTAATTCTAGGATTTTCGAATGGGATTCGAGAAATTTACTCTAAAAGTTTGAATGGCTTCCATCTCACACCGCAGTCCCCACTTGCAAAATAGCCAAAAACCAATCGTCTCTCCTATCTTATTCACCTCAACCCTTCTTTTTCTCTTTCTTTCTAATAAATGTTAAATTATTATTAAAAATAATAAATGTTAAATTATTATCTTTTTAAAATTAATTATCTTATTATAAATAATGTAATTAAAAATTAATTTAGACTAATTAATAAAAATGCAGTAAAGTGATACCGTTGATTATTGGCAACCAAAGCGTTGTCACCAAAAGTTTAAAATATTTTTCTAGTTTGGGCGACTAAAATCTTTAGTCGCACAAAGTTATAAAACAGCGACGAAAATACTTTGGCTATCATATTTGGTCGCCGAAATATATACTTGGCAATTAATACCTTGGTCTGTAAAAAAATTCGTTCTGCGACAAAAACGTATTTGGTCGGCAAAACCCTTTGCTTTAAGGTATCGGCAACAAACATAGTGACCAAAATGTTTGATCGCCAAAAGTTTTTAGCGACTAATTTTGAACTTTTGGCGACTAAATATCTGACGGCGCATGTGTAATTTCTTGTAGTAATTAGATAGATATTTATGTTATACATTTCTTGTAGTAATTAGATAGATATTTATGTTATACTAGATTATTTATTGTTGAACAATATTTTGTAATTATATATATATATATATGTATAATATTTTATAATAATAAATTCAAAACAATATCAAGATTTTCACCAATATTAGTACATATCGTAGAGAATGAGATTATTAATGTGCCTTGAGGACAACATGTTTTGTTATGCGTTAAAATTGTGTTTTTTTTACATAATTTTATAATTTGAACTATTCGTATGGTAGATCTCATTGATAATATTACTCGCGTATAAAATTAGATTTATTAAATAGTATTAGTCACTTTATTTGACTACATTTGTTTTACATATGAATTGTGATATATTTTTTAGAATAAGTAGATAAACAGATGTAATCAGATCATATGACTAACTATGTCCCAAAAAATTAATTTTTTGTGTGAGTAATTTACTCAGTTAGATCTACAATATAAATGTTTTAAATTATAAAATTATATAAAATATTAAATATCATTTTAAAACATAACAAACCCTATTGTGCTTTAGGCACAATAGACGCACAATAGACCTTGCTCCTCGTATCGTACCAATAAAAAAAATCGATACACTAATAATACTCAGAACTACGGTAGAAAAAATCATGGCAAAAGCGGTTGCTCTATAAGGTAGCCGACATTTAAACTTTCCGGTAAATTTCTAGGATCCCATTCGGAGATCCTCGAATTAATGTTATTTCTTTTGAGCGCGGAATTTCTTTTACTTTGTCTCGCATTTGACGACCTTATCCCTGATTTTTGTGAGTCTCTGCACAACCTCTTTCATGTTGATCCTCTTCTCAGGCGATTCCTCGGAACAATCAACGGCCAATCTCATGACGGATGATAGGTAGCTCTCATCGGCATCAAAATCGCCCTTATGTACCAAATCAGGATCTGCCGCCTTGGTTATCCCGGTGGCCAATGAGTCATTTATCCAACGTTTCAAACTCATTTCGCCGGCGAACATTTCGTCTGTCGGCTTCTGCCTCGTAAATATTTCCATCAACGTTATCCCGTAGCTGTAGACATCACCGCTTGTGGATATTATTCCTTCGGATCCAAACTCTGGATGTAAAATGATAGCTATTCGTTAGTTCTCCGAGATTATTTTTGGTCGTCAGAAAATAAATTTACAAGAAAAGTGAAGTAAAAGAAAAAAAAAATAAAGAAAAATATAAAAGGAATTAGTTTACCTTATATGTTATTTAATTTGCAAGAAAGTTGATAAAAAATTTAATTTTTAATTTTTTTATGATACATAATTTTATACTATTTATAGGATTAGTTTTATAAAAAAATATTTTTTGCAAGAAATTTTTTTTCCAAAACTCGTATTTTAATACTTTAACTGAACACAAGTGCAAAAAAAAAAGTCAATTCTCCTCGCAACTCAACTAAATACACATACACATCACAAATACCCTGACTTTTTTTTTTTTAGAGTAAAATTAGTATAATATCCTTAATTAAAAAAGTCAATCATCCTCACAACCCAAACTCAAATACTACAATTTAAAAGCAAAAAATAATAATATATTTGACATTTCAATAAAATTAAAAAAGCAAAAGAACTACCTATAAAAAAATTATTCTAAATAATCTTTTATTAATTATTTTTTTTTTAAAAAAGTTAAATCTCTTAAAAGTCAAATTTTTTAAAATATATCAAATATGCCGAATCCAATTATCAACTAAAAATAGGAGAAAAAGATAAGAAGGAAAAAAAAAAGAAAAAAAAGAAGGATAGAAGAGTGAGAAAGAAAAGGAGATTTTGGGGTGCCATAAAATAGAGGTAATTGAACACGATAAATGGTAATGACAATCGACCATGCTTGATCATGCTTGATGAGATATTTAAAACTTAGTTGAGATTGTTTCATAATTAACGATTGAGATATGACATTTATCATTCTGGTATTTAAATAAATTAATAATTGCGATTAACTCAAAAAATATTTATATTTATATTTATTTATATTTTATATTAAATTTATTTCGACACACTTTTTAAAACATAAAATTCTGTTAGGAGTACCCTAGTCATAGGTAATTTGATACGATAGAAACGTTATTGATTTTCTTCATTCTATTTTTCATTTTTGCCTTTTTATTTATATTTCTACAAAAAAAAATTGAAAAAAAAATTGAAAATGCTCAAAAATTCAAAAGAAATTTTTTTGGTCATTTTCGAAAAGTGGGTTGTTCTCTAAAAAAATGAAAAAAGTTTTAAAAATTAATATTTCCTAATCTTCTAAAAAAATAAAAACAAAAACAAAATCAATATCAAACAGGTGTGAATCGGCGTTACCTGGTGCCATATATCCAATGGTTGCTAGTGTTTTAGTTTGTGTCGCGATGTCGCTTTCGTCAAGTAATTTTGCAATGCTGAAGTCACCTAAATGAGCAACCATATTGTCATCCAATAATACATTGCTAGGTTTGATATCACAATGTACCACAGGTTGCTGACAACCATGATGCAAATACTCTAATGCAAGTGCTACATCAACCGTGATGTTCAACCTCTGCAGCATATCCAAACCATCTTCCTGAGAGTACAATAGCAACTCAAGGCTACCTCTTGGCATGTACTCCAGAACCAAGGCTTTGAAGTCAAGGTTGGAACAACTGCTAATAATTTTGATGAGATTTCTGTGCCGAATGTTTCGCAGCACCTCACACTCTGCATCAAAACTCCTCGATGCCCCTACTCGTTGCAAATCGAAGACCTTAACAGCGACAGTTGTTCCATCGAAAAGTACGCCTTTGTACACGGATCCAACACTCCCCGTCCCAATCGAGCTTCTTTCGTTGAAGCCACCTGTTGCTTCAAAAAGTTCTTGGTAAGAAATCCTTCTAAGTGTTGGTACAGTTGGTACTGAATTGGAGTGATCAAGACTTGCATCCTTGTCCCTTCTTCTGTATCTCATTAACACAACTATTAATGCTAATACAAATATAGATGCAGGAACCGTTGCCAAAATGTATAAAATTGCTTTAGCTTTTCTTGATCGTCGAGGAGCTTCTGCAGCGCACGACTCAACCTGTAGCGAAGGGGCACCACATAGTCCAGCATTCGACATGAAAGATTGAGCCGTGAAGTTCTTGAAAGGTCCTCCAGTAGGAATTGGTCCTTGTAGTCTATTGAATGAAACATTCAGATATTTAAGATACAACAGTGCTTCCATACTCTTAGGAATTTCACCAGTGAGACTGTTGTTGGACAGATCCAATAATTCTAAGCTAATAATATTTCCAAATGTCCCGGGAATAGGACCTTGCAATCTGTTTTCTGCCAAGACAGGACCAACCAAGTCTAGGAGGTCTCCCAGAGCAGCCGGGATTTCCCCTGATAATTGATTCTTTGACAGATCTATATGGATTGTGGCCTTCATATTTCCAATTTCTTTAGGTAAAAAGCCGCCCAACAAATTCGAGGATAAGTTTAGAATCAAGAGATCAGTTAAGCTCCACACCCGAAATGGTATGCTGGAAGATAATGAATTGGAATCGAGTTGGAGATGTCTCAGAGAACTAAGATTCCCAATGCATGCTGGTATTGATCCAAAAAACTTGTTCCTACTCAATCTTAGTTCGGCCAAGTTACTCAAGGAGCAAAAATTGATTGGAATGGGTTCTTGTATCTTGTTTCCTGCAAGATACAGTGCTTGTAGGTTTGTTAACCTTTGAAATGTTCCAGAAATTGGTCCGGTTAAGTCATTGTCGCCGAGACTCAAGGCTATCAAATTGCTCAAATTGCCAATCCCACTAGGGATCTTACCATAGATTTTGCAGTAAGAAGCATCAAAACTTTGGAGTGAGATTGAAAGATTTGCTATTGAATCTGGAATCATACCATTAAGTGGATTTCTTGCTATTCCAAGTGTCCTCAACTGTCTGCAATTTGTCAAAGAAGAAAGAAAGTTCAATTGTTGAGATGAAGGCTCATTGATCAATTGATTATCTACAATGCTAAGCCACAGGGGGTGCTCGAGGTTGCCCAGTGAGTTCGGCACAAAACCCGAAAATGAATTGCTAGAGAGTTCTAGGAAAGCAAGTTTAGATGCATTAGAAAGCGAAGTTGGGATTGTTCCACTAAACAGATTGCCTCCTAGAAAAAGGCCCTCAAGATTGGGAAGCCATAGCCCTATTGTTGCTGGAAGATTACCCGAAAGGCGATTTTCGGCAAGGGAAAGGTCCTTTAGTGTTGTGATGTTAAAGATTTTTGGTGAAATAGGACCTGTAAAATAATTCAGGGGAAGCCTCAATATTCTCATGTGAATTAGATTACCCATCCCCGGTGGTATTGTACCTGCAAAAAAATTGTCACAAAC